>JAHWFP010266547.1:46468-72573 GCA_023313725.1 Lithobius niger | reverse complement strand
TGCAATGTGATTCCCCCCCCCCCCCAAAAAAAAAAAAATCGAAAACGTGGGGATTATATAGGCACGATCACCCTTTTTTTTTTAACTAACCCTCTATATGCAACGCGTGTATGCAAACAAATTCTCCATACGCAAATTTTCATACACCAGCATAGCTGACCACAGACTAATCCTATTTCTGAAAATTGTCGTGAACTCACCAACTCTAATAGTAGAATCGTTTAATTTAGAGTCGTCCGGGGCTACAATGATGACGAGCCCACAACACAAGACACCGTATTACTGTATTAGATATTAACGACTGCAGATCATGAGCTCATTCCCTAAATGTTTCCATTCCATCTGGCATGTCATTATTAACAAACCAACTACCGGCGGGTTTTGGCACTATTAATTTTGTTATGCCGAAAAATATCATACCTAGACCTCTGCAGCTAACAGTTAACGTCATCCCTCTCCCCCCTCCACACACACATCCCTCTCCCCTCCAAAAAGACATGAATGCAGAATATGTGTTCAGCAAAAAACTTTCACCGTATGAAGAAAAAATTTTCATTGTTGCCTTTAGAAGTTAAAAGGTAATAAATTTAGTTTTCCCTCTGTTCTCACAAAGAACATCGTAATATCGAATGTCTGCTACATAAACTTTAACTTTTTAGAGTCTGTGTGTCATTGTAAGTAGTGCTTAGTGGCATTTTTTTTTTTATCTAACTGCATGGGTGGTTCTGGTGACTGATTGGTGGCAGAGCTCAGATGCCTGAAGGGGTTGATCTGGCAGGTGATCTGGGGACCCTGACAAAGTTACTGCTAACCAGTTCCGCCCAACCCATTGTGAGGAACTATCAGCCTGCTTCACCGGCTGGTGTAAATTCTGGCCAATTCTTCACATTACCTGCTCTCCCGCCTCCCCCCCCCCCCCCCCGGTAATCGGAAGTCTACAGGTTTTGACCTTCTGGCTTTGCCATCCTCTTACAGGACTTCTTTCATCTTCTAAACGTAAGAGTTAAAATTAAAAATTATAAAGTTAAAGTTTAAATCCTTCTAGTAAGGTTTAAATTGAGCCGGCTAATCTGTACAAGAATTATTTGCTTCAAATGACACGCTTCAAGAAATTATTGTTGTTTGCTTTTTGCTAAGAAATTGTAGGTTCAACTAAAGGTTTGGAGATGATAATTTTTTTATGATAAACAGTTTCTAGTTCTAAGTAGTGTTTATAATAATCCAGAGGAGAAGTCGGAAGTGCAGATTCCGGCTGAAAAATGACTTCCGGTGCTTGATAGAAATGGAAAAAATCAATCATTCGCCTTTTGTTATCTGTTTTCCCATAACGACTGGAAGGAACGCACTTAACAAAGTAAGTTTAAAGATGTGTAGAAAAGAAAAACTGATGAAGTTTCCCACAAACTTATCGCTGTTTGAAGGGAAAATTATTACCCTAAGTAAGAGGTCAGAGTATAAGTGAAACTGCTGAAAAATGTAATTCAATGCGAGTCGTAATATTATCGTGACCCTTCAGAACCAGGTTTTTAGCAAGAAAAGATGAGGAAATAAAATTTTACATATCAAAAACCAAAACTGGTAAAAGGGGCCGCCAAGTTCCGAATGGTTCGGCCCTTCAAAGGAGTGATATCAACACACCAAAACATTCGCCAAGTTAATCCACAGCTTAATAGTTCGAAGGTTAAATGAAAACTAGAACATTGCTACCGACGGTTCAAGTTTTCATTTAACGTCCGAAGTATTATTCGGTGCGATTAGGTTGGCGAATGTTTTGGTGTGTTGATATCACTCCTTTGAAGGGCCGAACCATTCGGAACTTGGCAGTCCCTTTTACCAGTTTTGGTTTTTGATATGATATCACTCCTTTTTTTTTTAATTGTGTATTGGCTCAACTCCACTACTGTGTAGATGTGTACTATAAAGTGCCACGTCAACAATTCAATAATCTGCTACTACCTTTTGCCTGTAGGCCGAACCATTCTCAACTTAGTCACCTCTTTATGGGTTTTTGGTTTGGTTTTAATTTTGTTGTAATTTGTATTACAATATTTAGTTAGTTTTGGTGTGCTGATATCACTCCTTTGAAGGGCCGGACCACTCTCAACTTAGTGGCCTTTTTACCAGTTTTTGGCTTTGTTTATTTTACTTTGTTTTTACAGTTGGTTTATTTTTCGTGATTTGGACGTGAATACAATTTCTTTGCAACGTTGATTAGATTTATTGTGATACACTAGTGTGTGTCTAGGCACGTACGTCAGTATGCACGTTCTCATTGTCCGAACTTTGGCCGTCCAATGAGAGACGATGCCGACAATACTAACAATGGTTATAACAATATTTTCGTACTCACGCGCCCTCCCACGCCATCCCTGTTACGCCCCCAGGCCCCAAACCATAAAAGGTATGCAGTTCGTATTGTACTGCATCCATTCGTCCAATTTCATAGCTGGAAGCCTCCCGTTATCTCGGTATCGATGAATAATCACCCTATGGGATTTAACATGGGGATGAGCGAATTAGCTAGCTAGCTAGCTAGTTAACACATTTACAACGTTATTGAGGGTCAGATTTTGCATTGAAAGCAGCTTAGCTGGCATTCCTACACGAGTTAATTTTTTTCAGGTGGGTCATTGCTCTCAATTACAACGCAATTTAAGCTTTTGTACCGCATTATTATTTTCGCCAGATACCTGAAATGTGCCCAACTATGCTTCAAGATATAAGACACTGACGCTATGGCGCCGCGCTACAATGGTTTACAACCTCGACAATTGAGCTGATGTGATGTTTGTTGTGATGATTGTTGCATAACTTGGCGCGACACACTAGCGTGTGTCTTGATTAACACAAACAATGAGATAAGAGTAAAAACTTTTTGGTAGAAAGTAGCTAAAAGTAAGGAAGTTAAAAATAATTTTTTAATACGTTTATGAGTAAACAATGCAGCAATTTTTAGCTTACCATTATAATTCCTCTGCCAGATTATTGTTAGAGTTACGGGACCCTGAACGATCAGTATTATTGGTTTACATTGTTTTAAACATTTTATTTTATTTACAGAGCGTACGGCGTAGTATACACCATGAGCACTCTCTAATCTTAGTCTATACATAAAAACTAGTCAAACTTACAAACCATCCGTAACTGAACGTTGCACACAACAGCTTACTTCCCCTAACGGGACCTACAATACGGAGTATACTACACAACATTGTGAACATGGTAAAAAGGGAACAATGCCAACCAGCAAACGCCAGCCTCAAGGTATAGACTGAAGAATGAATGAATAAATATTTATTCAGAGGGACTTCGGCCCGAAGCCTCGCCGCCGTGAAGAGGTAGTGTTGGCCCGTTTGCGCATTGGTCACTCCCGTTACTCACTGTTTCCTTTTGCGGGCGGTTTACCCTCCTGAATGTTATTGGTGTCGACGGCCACTTACGGTCCGGCACTTCCTTGTTGATTGTCGCCATCTTGATGGTTTTCGTCGTCGTTTCCATCTTCCGCATGACATTGTGCGTCAATTGGGCGATAAGTCTGTCCTCCTGTCCGGTGTTTTTCAATTTTTGCAGGAGGTACATATGTATGACAAGATTTAGATTAGGGGTTTGAATAATATCTCTGTAATGTGTGGTGCAGTGGCAACCCGGACCACTGCAGTGTGACTGAGGTTGGCGCTAATGACCATGCTGTCGACGCGCCATTAAGCCTTATTCTCCCCCCCCCCCCCCCCGAAGCCACGCACGTTCAAATGGTTTAACGAGCGTTAACCACTCCTGGTCATTTGCCCGAAGCTCACGCCCACTAACAGCACTGAAGAATAAAGAAATGGTAACAATGCTCATGACCCAACAATCACCCGTATTTTCTCAGTTTTCAGTCGACATTACTGCATGCCATAAAAAGGTAGAATAGGAGAGAATTTTATTTTTAAGTGAAAACATAACGGAAAACTTCCCGAGGCTCTTGCGAACCTGTTTTACAAGGAAGAATCCGTTACACATACAAAATGGCAAAGCATATTACAGTAAAACAAATACAAAAAGGCCAATGGATCCAATACAGCATTATCCATACGTGAATGCTTAATACGGTGAAAGAAAGAAAAAAAAAAAAAAAAAATATATATATATATATATATATATATATATGTGTGTGTGTGCAAATAGGCAATACGTGTGAAATTTAACTTTACTCGTTAAAATGTACGGGGATAAAAATTTATGATTTTAAATTTAAATAATCAAATATACAATTCAGAAAATTGCACCTGTTTTAGTGCCGTTGTGCCTTAAGAAAATTTTCAATTCCTAAAGCACAACAGCACTTAAACAGATGCACTTTTCTTAATTGCACATTTCATTATTAATTAAAAATCATAAATATTTATCCATGTAAATTTTAACAAGTAGAGTGAAACTTCAATAATTTTCTTACCGCACACTTGACGTTTTTGTTTGTAATTATTATTGTTCGAATAAAACTTAAGACTAGGGTAACAAATCGAGTTACCTCTAAAATTTGCGTACAGGCAAAACGATTATAAACGTTCTTAAACCATACATAAATAAATAAACTTAAATAACTGTAGGTCATATCTCATTTTTTCAGCAGTCGGTAAAGCACTTGAACAAGGGTAAAACCTTTTTTTAAAGTCGGCAACCACCACTTCCGTCTAAAAACGTGCTGGAAGTCGTTCTTTTAGATGGAACAATCGATTCGATCTCGTATCCTCTTAACTCGGAGTCCATGACGTTACCTTCTCAGCTGTTCTTTGCACGCTTGACTCGGGTTCTCACGGAACCCACAAAACATGATGTTCGTAACTGGATTTGGTTATTTACATTCTTCTGTGATGAGTACGTGTCGTCAACTTTTTAAAAATAGGCCTTACAGTAATATTCAATTCTGACGTCTTAACTATCTGACACCCACAAACGTGTCCTAGGTTTTTTTTAAGATCCCATGAGGCCAACATAAACAGGAAATCCGAATTTGTCTCATAACTTGGAAGCCATAGCGATATCTAAGCTGTGCTTTTCAGGTAAAAAGGGGTAAAGGCTAGCTGCACTCACTGAATTAGTTCAGGTTATAACGGGAGTTAGCTGCACTCAGACTCAAGTGCATTCGCGTGGTCAGCTGAACTTGGGCATGTCCAATTAATTTGAGAAAAGAGGGGTGCTTCGCGTAGGCCTGCAACACTTTCAATAAAAAAAAACCTCATAATTCCATATGTGCTCCATTATGAATCCTTTACTCATATGTGGTCGCATTGTAATTATTTTATTATTTATTTATTATAGGAGAGGCATAAGGAATTGCTTTGGGGTGGTTATATGTGGAAGGATCTGGTTGCTTTTTAATAAAAAATAAAAAATAAAAAACATTTTATGCACCAGAGCTTGCAAAGGGAACAGGAAGGGTCGTGGGTGACCACTAACACCTGCCCAAAGAAAAGTTAAGAACAATAAAAAGCAGGTTGGGGAAGAAAAAAAAACCCATAAAACACAAAAAGTAAAAATAGCTAAATAGTAAAATAGTAAATAGTAAAATAGTAAATATTAAAAAAGTAAAAAGTAAAAAGTAAAAAAGTAAAAATAGCTAAGCCCACCTGACATACGTCGTTAACTCACATTTTGCGAGTCTGGATTTAAAACATGCTAATGATGGCGAGGTCACCACATCTGTTGGCAGTTCATTCCACACTTTAACAACACGATGTGAGAAGAAGAACTTACGACAATCTCGCACATTAGGTTGGACAGTAAGTTTAAAGGGATGCCCCCTGGTCCTACAATCAAAGTTAATGGAGAAGAAGCTGCTGTAATCAACATTGCAAAGATCATGTAAAAGGGAATAGGTAAGCCTGAGGTCAGATTTAAGCCTATACGCAGTTCCAGCGAGTCAGCCTTTAAAGCCTTTAGACGGTCTCTATACAGTTTATCCCTGAGACCCAACAGACACTTGGTGAACGATCGTTGAACCGACTCGACATGGTCAATGTCCCCGATTAAGTGTGGGGACCAAACGGGACTCACATATTCAAGAATAGGTCTGACATAGACGCAAAAAGCCCAAAACAAGTCTTGCGATCCTTGGAGGTGAAGCAACGTTTAATCATGGCTGTTCTTTGTCTAGCAGTTTTTACAATGTGGTTGCAGTGGGAGGCACTCTTGAGATCACCCGTCAACCAGATACCAAGATCTTTAACTTCCTGCAGATGATTTAAAGGTTCATCTGCCAAATACTAATTTAAGTGGTCATTTTTTGATCCAATATGGAAGACCACGCATTTAGGTGCAGCAAGGGGCTTTTTGGTTGCCATTGACTACCACGCCATTGCAAACGCAACAGCATGAGTGCCTAAAGCATTTCACATAATAGGAAATTTGGCTATGAAAAAATAACATACACCAACCATTAACTAATTCATCATTTTGGTATAAAATTGGGTTACTGGTCACCAAAACTATTGCGGAAAAGTCTTTTATTTTTCACTTTGCAACTTAACAACTTCTAGAATATGCACGCAACTATTCTGTAGGTAAATATTATCAATTTTTATACATTTATTATTAATTAAAATATAAAACTGTCATATGTACTCAGTTTTGAATCGTTTAGTCATATGTGGTCGCATATTAATTATAGTTGCGCGCACGATCCGTATATTGAGCGAACATTAACGTCTGAGAGTGAGGAACCAGAACTGTGGGGGGGGGGGGCCCCCCACGCGTTTCGTGCGGAAAAATAAATAAACACCTTAAAGTTTCCCCAATCAGAATTGCCAGAAACTCACTGTCAGAAAATATGGCGAAAAGAGTCGCATTCAAGCCGTTTCGTCAAAAATTGTATTTTAATCCAGAAAGCAATTTAATTCCACCTTTCTAAAGGAAATACAGAGTGTTCGGATTTTTTTTAGTAAATAAATAGTCAGCCATCACCCCTTGATGTGATGGAAAGTTCAACCGCCCACTTCGAGCATTTGACTCGCTGAGTGCACCTAGACCAAGAGCAGTTAGGCCACTTCAGCTGAGTGCAGCTGACCAAGTGCCATAAAGCGGTAGCTTCCTGATAATCATAGCTCTAAGAATGACATGCAAAACTTTAGGAAGGAAAACACATTAGCACAAATTCTGCATATTGGAAGATTTGTTCTAATGTGTTTTTATTCCTGATTATTGAAATGTGTGACCTACGCCGAAAAGTGATATAAATCAACTAAAAATTAATAAAAATGCATGTCATTGTGTAAATTGTGCTTGTCAGGAAGCTATTTTTTCCACACCCCCCCCTCCCCCAAAAAAAATTACCACGAAGCTACGTTTTGCTGGTTTGCCCACCTCGTCTATTTCTCCTTCTTGTATTATATGAAACGTGCGTGGTTGTGCGTGAAAGGCTTAAGAAGAAACATAATTGCTGACTAGGAACTCGTCATGGGATTGCTCATAAAAGAATTAAAAAAAATTAAAAGGTTCCCCTGTTGGAACCCTCCTTTTAAGAATCGTAATAAATGCACTATGTCGTATTTTCAATCTCTTTAGCCCTAACACACAAAGCATTAGTAAAACCGTATCTGAGATGGTGCTCTACTCATTATAAATTATGATCGTTTTACAGTAATTTACATGTGATCGTAGCTTCTGAACCCAATTGCCGTAAAAATGGAAAGGATTTATGATAATCGATGCCGAAACAAAATTATAAGATATTTGCCGAAATAATTATAAAGTTGGATGGTCGAATAACAAACCCACCCTGTCAAATTTTCAAGTCGTCAAAGTGCTCACTAATGGATGGACATTAGTGGAAGTATTGCCTGATACCTGCAAGCATTTGCCACCGAAATCACGGTGGTGCTGACCCCTAAAAATCGCTAAAAAACAAGTTTTTTTTCAATATTTCCATAAAAATAATAACGAAAATAAATACAAATAATAAGAAATACAAAACCAAAGTAGTACGTCCATGATATTATTACGGCATGTTACATCTTCAGTCATTCTGAGTCGTGCGTTGAATTGTCACTCGAGCTACGATTAGTCCTGACATGTGGCACCTCCGCGTGCAATAACGATCCATGAGCGTCAAGTGTGAAACTCATTGCAAAACTAAAGAATTATGGTTTTACTAACAGGCTTGTCTCTTGGATTACTGGTTCACCAGTCACCCCAGAAAGTGGTTGTGGGCACCACAATTTCGGGTGAATTGCCAGTTACTAGTGTAATCCCTCAATGGTCTATTTGAGGAACCCTGCTATTTGAGTTGTACTTAATAATTTAACCAGTAGTGATAGTTCTACCATCTTAAAACAGTTTGCTGACGACGTAAAATTACATGTCTCCCCCCCCCCCTCCTCTGATCCTTCAGACTGTGTTAGGCTTTCTGCAGCATCATCTTCACTTTCCACTTGGTCTGAAGATTGGCACTTACTGATTTGTGCTACTGAATGTAGCAATTTCCTTTTTGGTAGAACAAAAAACGTTTGCCGTGTAATCTGAGTGTCATATCCTTACCCCAAGTTATCCACACAAAAGACTTAGGAGTGCGGTTCACAGCAACCTTTAAAGTCAGTGCACATTAAAGGTTGTTTCACTTATAAAAATATTCCAGTTATGTACTTACTTTCGCCCAATTTTGGAATATGCGAGTCCTGTTTGGTCCCCCCTCACTTCGGTGACATCTATTTAATAAGAAAAGTACAGAGACGCTTCACAAAAAGCGTGGTTGGAATGCAAAATCTTACAAAAAAAGATTAGCCGAGGTCGGTTTAGATTCACTAGAATTAAGATTGTGAAGGGCCGATCTGGTCATGACATACCAAATTATGCACCGTGCATTTTAATTAATCCGAGATGTTCCATCTTCGTGACAATAGTGTAACGAGTGGTCATAATTTTAGGTTAATTGCTGGAAAACCTAGACTGTCTGCAATTTTTCTTCAGACGTCGAATAGTTGCAGAACGCAACTCTCGTCATCACATTTGGTAAACGCATGTTATGTGCCCGTTTTCAGGATGAATTTAAAATTGGTTGAACCGTCAAAGTTTTTGAAACGTTATTGATTTTGACCACGTTTCACCTCCTTTTTTATTGTGCATACTTTTGTGTTTTACTTTGTGTGCTTTTTTTAGCAAGGACATATTTTGTCATCTCTAGGTATAGCACGTCCCGTTTCTTTTTATGATAAAGATTGCATTTCATGAAATGTAGAGCTCTACGACAGGGGTTCCTTTAAACTTCAGGCGAGGTATCAGTGGCTGTCAAGCCACCCATTCGTTTTCTTTACGAATAAAATTACTATTATCATTAGTAGCCATTATTAAAGCAGGTGGTGTCTTTAAGGCAAGGTCGACTGCGGTAGAAATCGCGTGTTTCCATCCTGACTCAACACCAGTTTAGGTGCGTGCCAGAAAGTTGATGCCGTTTACCGTTTCGTTGTAATCGTGCTTCTGACGATATTGAATCAACCGGCCTGGATCCAGGAAATGAAACCCATGGCTTCACTTGCAGACGACCTTGTTACGAGGGATGGAATATGAAGTGACAGTTACAATTTCGACAATTACACCTCTAAAGGACGCGTATGTATTTATTAGCTCCTGGTTTATCCCAAAACGTCCAAGAGACAACTGACAAAGCACCAACCCAATGGTATTACCCTGGTTGTTGTAAGTTACATACCCATCTGTGACGCTGCAGTTGGCGACAGGCTATTGGTGACGTCATGCTAGAATTCATTAGTTTTGAATAATGGCTAACCTGTTTTGATGAGTGTTATAACAGGGTATTCAGTGCAGGTCTTTCTGTGGGAAGTTGGTTTGTCCATGTTTTTTTTTTTCAGCGGCTTTGTCCTTTACTTGTAATATCACAGGACGGTAAGCCAAATGGACAACGGCCATTTCAGCTTTAACACGGCGGGGCTGTCAAACCACTATAAAACTAATTCGCAACAAGAATAATGCTTTATCTTCACGTTTCCTCATAGTGCGGGTGAATTGTTGGTTCACCAGCATTGTTAGCATTTGTTTCTGTCTACGTCTTCCAGCTGGCGTTTGCTGAATACCATTGTTGCATAATAACAATGTTTAAAACAATGTAAAACAAAAAAAAACAAAAAAAAAACTGATCGTTCAGGGTCCCGTAACTCCGGAATGGAACGAACAATAGAACACTACGTTGACTTTCTCGCAGCCCATTGTTTCCATCTGAACAAGAAGTGTCTCTTTCCACCGTGGAGTGGCAGGGGGAGTGGGATAGTGGTGTGAAGGGCCGTCACCTCTATGCATTGCACCCCTCTGTCTCTGTCCCGGTTGCCCTGGGATGTCTCCCAAGGCGTGATGCTGGACTCTTGTCTCGATTGAGAACGGGTCATGTGCTTCTTAATGCCCATATGTTTAGGATGGGGTGGAGGTCGTCTCCTCTGTGTAGCTGCGGAGAGGCAGATGAATCTGTTGCCCATTTCTTGTTGGATTGTAAGCGCTGGGCTCAGTTCAGGCACATTGCCCTGAGGGCTGGTGCTACCCTGCCAGTGGTGTTAGGTGTCCCTACAGGGGTCGGGAATGCTAGGAACAATTTCCGGGCGGTTCTGAAGTTCTGCGCAGTGACCGGTCGTTTTGATGGTTAACGGAGTTCAATTGAGTTAATTTTGGGGGTGTTGTTGGCTGGCTTGTTACTTTCTTTGTGTAGTTTTTAAGTTAGTTTTTAAGTTAGTTTTTAGCACTTTAGATGGAGTGAGTGGCTTCCAGGCCGTGTAAACTCCTGTAGGGTAAATAAATAAAATAAAAATAGAAGTGTCTCTTTTAAATGAGCTAAGAACCAGCTTTCTAGGACAAATAGTTTAGTCTGTAGAGACTATTACAGAAACGCATTCAAATAAGTCCACCCCACCATCATCACCACACAAGCCAAAAATGAAACTAACGATTCTAGCTCAAGTCCAGATCTCCGAATTGACAAATCGGAAATTGATAAAAGGTGGTAAACAAAGGTTACATATCAAATATGAGGGAAAATAGTGAAAGACGGCGGAGAAATTAAGCATCGACATTTCAACTTTAACATTGGCGACCTAGGTTAAACCTTACAGTAAAGGCCATCGCCTATAATGTTTTTGGCTATCTCTTTAATTTCAAACAGGAACACGATTATGTTAGCGGACATTTTGGAACACTACGTTGACTTTCTCGCAGCCCGTTGTTTCCGTTTCTGAGCGAGCAGTATAGCATACTGCGTCTTTTTTGCAGTTACTGTTAATAGATTGTTTGTAGACCACGTTGAAAGGATTTGCAAGTCTGATTGAATATCATTTATTTTTCAGTAGCTGATTTTATAACGTAAACAAGTCACCAGTATACGAGTAAGTAATATCTTTAAGATTATGATCATTTACATATATATTAAAGACGCATTGCAGACGTCTATCAGACCTGATCACAAACGAATGCTGTGGACCAATTTTTAAGCATATGGACTTGAAGCCGTTCTTTCTGCTAACAATGACAAGGGATTACAGCCTGACTGTGATTACAGCCTTAATTTAATTTGTATCATGACTTAAGTTAGACTCCCGTTTCGTTTAAATTTACATTTTTGGGCTATGATGTTTTAGAATTGCCTTTTTCAACATCATTGATGTTGCGTTTATTTACTGTATACCACTGTGAAACTGAAACATTGTTTCCTTTTTTTTTTCTTTTTCTTTTTAGAAGGATTAAATTCCACCCAAAAGTTAATATGAAGGCGAATGTGGTCTTCGTGTTTTTACTATGTCTTCTGGTACAGAATTGTGAGTCCAACCCTCTGGCAGTCATAAAAGGGGCCGTTAGTGCTTTAATGCCGTTCGTCAATGGATTCATCGCCAGTCTACAAGCCAAACGAGAAGCGGAGAAAGTAAAAATACAGGTTGGAATTAAAATAATTAATCAAGTTTTAGAAATAGCTATAGTTATAAGAAACGATCATTGTACTAAGTCTAAAAAATTATCAAGTTTCCGTAGCGATTTTAAAATGGGACAAGTCCAATAGAAACTACTTTGAGGAATAGATTAATGAGTATGTCATGACACATCCAGGAAAAAAAGGAATGTATGGAAAAAAAGCTGCTGAAAAAGGCTACGAAAAAAATGCCGAAAGTAAACGAACACTGTGGGTGGAGAAACCGGGGAACAATAGCTGAAGAAAAAACCTTAGGAAATAGGAGCCGTGGAAGAAAAGTCGTTTTCTCAGGCAAAACTCGGACCTTGCCAGGTGAAATTGAGTCTATACAAGTACTCCAAACTCACAAAACAGTAAAAACCGGTGATCTTAAGTTTATTTTTCTTCCACTTTTTTCATGGCTTTTTTTTTCACATCTTTACTGCCGTTTTTTCCTTCGAATTTTGCCATTTTTTTTTTACGGTGTTTTCCGCGAATATTTTCCGTGTTTTTTCTTTTTCCGTCAGCCTTTTTTCCGAGTATTTTCCCGTGGCTTTAACTCTAGTTTTTTTTCCACGCATGCTGATGAGATAGCCTGTTAACAATGATTCAGTAGAGTAAATACATTAGGAATTATCTGTTAAGCAAATAATTGAAACAAAAATAAGACATACACCGAACGTTTAACTCATTCTGGGCTGGTCCACTTGAATTAAGGAGGGCAGACCTTCAATAGGTCTATTCTCTTTTAAATAATCTTATTAATTTTGATTACTCTAAATTTGTCGGATTGCGTACTGATTCACGAACACGCGGCCATCTGTTTAAACTAGTAAATAGGACGGAAGGCCAAATCAATTTTTTTTTTAACTATTTGTACCCCTTTGTAAAAATGATGTGCGGAAATATTTCTTCGCACACAGAGTCGCTGCAACATGGCGCAGGCTCTCTAGAGATGTAATAACAGCAACCACACTCGATTAGTTCAAAAAAATGGTCAGCTCCTTAAACATGTCTCAATCCCTGTCCAAACCATTCTAATTTGGAACAGTTGTTATTTTTATCTTGTTTTAATGTAACTATCATGCTTGAAATGTATGTTTGTTTGAGGTGTTTTTTTTTTTATCTTTCCTCTTTTCTTATTGGATATGCGTTAGTGATCATAACCTTGACCCTGCATGTTTTCGTTTGGCCTTTTCGTATCAATAAAGCTTTTATTATTATTATTATTAAATAAACAAAATATTTCCCAATCAGTCATTTTTTGGTTAAATGAGCACTTTTTAGAATTTTAAAACATTTCGAGATTTAAAGTAAAACTTAGTTGGATGACATTCTACGTCTCAGAAGATCCAAGGATTGAAGCGATTCTTTACGCAGATCAGTTTTTTTTTTATTTCAAAAATCCCTTTTAGGTAATTCACTTTTATAATGAACGATACAATGCCTCATTATGGAACATAGTATCACTAGTTAGAAGTAAACGTGACCACGAAAGAGTTGTTACCACACTGACGTCCAAGAAAATAAATGCCATAGTGTGATATTATAGAAGTCCATGGTGGGATGAAACACAAACCGAGGAGTTCTTGCTGGAAAAAAAAAGATATTCCGCTGACCACGGAACTTTCATTGTTGTCGGTTTAGCTACGACTCGGCAAAGCACAAACGTACGCCACTCTTGAAGTTTCTGGTTAGTTATTATCTTCCAGCTAGTGAATTACGTTTCTCGAATGAAGACTATAACAATGGTTCTTAGACAAAAGTGACTTCTGCCTTGAATCCAGTAAACCAGCTGGTCTTGGTCCTAAATAGAAGTGCAACCTCGTTATTCGTGGAGGTAAATTCTTTCTTGTTTAAATCTTCTGCGCAATACCTGCAATGAAATCGAGTCACCCTCATTAGTAAAAAACCGTAATCCACCATAGACATATAGATTGAATTCAGCTATGAATCTGCGGCCATTAATACCTTCCACACCATGATGTACGTCTACTCATGAAGTCAAATTAATTAATAAAGCGAGCTTCAAGAGAGTTACATGGGAAACGAAATGAAGTGATCAAAGTACAGCCGAGGTGTTTGGTCTACCAAGGTCTACGAGTCAAGAGGATGCAAAATCAAAATGCGTTACTTACATAGGAGATTTTTTTAAATAAAAAAGGACCCCTGTGGAGGAGTTTGGAGGGGCTTGGAGTGGGACGGGTGAATCAACGTAAGTACAAATTTTTCAGTAATATTTTATGTGTAGTTAACTGAAATTGAAAATAAGGAAAAGCACCGGACTAAAGATAACAATTAACAAGGTTACAAGCCAATAAGGTGCACGTAGAAACACATTAAGTGGGGTGTCTTTTCATAACAAGAACAAGGTTACAAGCCAATAAGGTTTACATAGAAACACAGTAATTGCAACGTTTCGAGTCGGATACGACTCTTTATCAAGTACTGTTTTTTTTAGTACTAGGCTACACGCCAACAAAGCACAACTAAAGCCCACAATTTTTCAACTAAAGCTAAAAATGGATCTAAGCCAGAACGAAACCTAGAAATAGGAAAACGAGACGTTACTTCCTGCAATTGCACGTCTTAAGTCCTGCAAGTTACTGGTTTCGTCCTGGCTTAGGTCCATTTCCAGCGATTCAAAAAATGTTATGATTTAGTTTTGCATTGTTGTGTACCAAATGCTTTTAAATGTTTTTACATTTAGCCTGGTACTATATAAAAAGAAAATTGCTTGAAAAAGAGCCGTATCCGACTCGAAACGTTGCAGTTATTCTGTTTTCATGTACACCTTATTGGCTTGTAACCTTGTTATTGTTATGGAACCGATACAACAATATAATTACTGCAACACCAAAACACGAGACGGGGGCCACCATTGTTTTGCTGGAACGAGCAGAAATTAATGCCGACAGATGGTAGCCATCGATTTCGACATGCTGCCGAATGAGATAGCTCTATTGGGTGTGAGAGCTCAAGCGACCGACGGCCTTACCTGGCCGACAGTTGTAGTGGCCAGCTAAGGCCGTCGGACGCTTGAGCTGTCACACCCAATAGAGCTATCTCATTTGGCTGCGTGTCGAAATCGATGGCTACCATCTGTCGGCATTAATTTCTGCGCGTTCCAGCAAAACAATGGCGGCCCCCGTCTCGTGTTTTGGTGTTGCAGTAATTATATTGTTTTATCGGACGTACGTAACGTATTCTTACCGCAATTCTTGTGTTTAGTTATTGTTTAAGTGGTCCAAAAGTAACACGTGCATGTCAAAATGGATGTAATTGCCCTTTAATGATATACCAACTTAAATCCACAAACAGGCCAAAAGAATTCACGTGAAAAAATTAAATCGGTCAGGTGATTCAAAAGCTACCGTGGAGACAGACGGATTGACAGACAGATCGCAGCAGGACAGGAAGAAGAGTTCCTTCCCTCTGCTACGCAGGGCGTCACTTAACAATTATTACGTCTCAAATTGCCATCAGGCCATTTTTATCAATAAGGACGTATTCTTTCATATTCTTTTATGTTAGTAAAATCCAACTCTTTAGGGTTGATAAATTTGGTCTTCCACCCTTAAATAAAATTTCTTAAAATCAGTACTAGAGATAGAAATTACTCATGGGTCGGCGGGTTGATGGTCACAGTTTTTTTGTGGTTCGTGTGACTGGTCTCACTGACTCACAGTGACATTGACTAATATTACATCTTATTAAACTTTAATTTTTAAAAATTATTTTGCAGGTATCTTTTTTTTTCCTGTCATTCCAAAAATATCTTTGATAACAATGCATTACGTTAGTTAGAAGTGGGTCACTTTTTCAGATATATAACTTAATGACCAAATTTGGTTATTTATTTTTAAGGTCTAAATTGTTAAATTTAGAAAACGTTAAATTTATGTGCAACAGAAGTTATTTGTTTATTTATTTATTTGTTTGATTGCTACCACATGTTATAGAAAACTGGTTTGAAGCCGGACGGCTGGAAAGAACAGCTGATCAAAAGTCATGATGGCTCATGTTTCTAAACATTTAGGGTGGTTCAGGTGGACAGGGGGTCAGCATTAAGTGGATCATGTCTGAAAAATTGACTCACTTCCATCTCTGGTCAGTATGGTGATTACAGTGTAAAACTGCAATCATGGAAGCATGGACGTAATTTTTTAACGAGAATATGCCGTCTCTTCAGTATATAGTTTTGCTTCCCCAAAGTTCCTTCACAAACTTGGCGTAAGTAGTATAACTCATAGTGAAAGCTGAGGAATATAAGACTAATCTGCAACGGTCACAGGTGTCAAGCAGAATAACGTGTTTTATTTTTACTGAAAAGATTGTTTCTCAGATTTAAAATAGAATATGATTCGTAACATTGCTAAGTTTGATGACAATTATTATTAACGTTTAATTTAAGCAGCACATTTAACATTTTAATGTGCTGCAGTTGTTTCTACTGCCACGCTTCGAATTTAGTGACGATTAGGCCTAACACGCTTGGGCGGAAAGCTGGTGCTGGCTGATCGTTTTTTTACCATCATATCCAAAGTTGCATTGGTTTCCATGATATATTATGTCACAATTGTTCGTTACTTGAAAGCCAAATCATGCTTCACGCAACTATCAGGTTCATACATCTTATTTGTTTAAAAAATAGTTTAGGCCTGTAGTTCTGTCATACTTGCGTTATGTGTCGTAGACCAGGAAACGGACGATTCGATTGTAAAAACAACACGGAGGGACGAAGCTGACAGTTTTATCTAATAAAATACCGGATGATCATTTTATCGGTTTTACGGACAGGCGATTGGCTGGTGGCTGCCATTTACTGCCTTCTCATTGGTTAACTGTCATTAGAAAATTGGGAAGGTATATTCTCAGGGATGAAATAGATTTAAATAGATCATATGGCAAGGTAGGCTGATGGATAGGAGGATTGTCTCACGAGCTAGAGGTCTCCGGTCTGAGCCTGATATTAGCCATCCCTAGTATTTTCGTGAATAGAAAAGTCGTTTGACGCTTCGTGCTCATGGTGATTTTAGAATATAAAAGATTCAAAGAATTTCCGATTGAAATTACCTGGAAAAATTGTCCCTCAGGCTTTCTGGAACACTGGATTTGGCACGGAGTGCAACAAACCACTGAGGTTTAATTCAGAACAGATCATTAACAAAAAACTGATTGATTTTAGGAAACTGCGAGGCAGTAACTCCTAGTGTGTACTGTACTGCCGACTGTTGGGACCACCCCAGCAGTCTCCAAACATGTCAGTCCTCAGAGTTCACGCAGGTCGCTTAAACTCGTCGAATTGCATGATCCTTGGAATCCTATAGCTTTCCAGTGGACTTCCGAACTGCGAGACTGGACTGCCAGATGCGAGGAATTCTTGGATCGCTGTAGCAGTGGTTTGAACGTCTGGACTTACAGGACAAAGAATTGGTTTTGAAGTTGACGAAGAAGGTAAATATTTCGGGGAAATTGTTACTGGGAATACTTCCCACTAAAAGACACATGGGAAATATAAGAATCGTTCAGGGCTTCATGAACTACTTACTTGTTTCCTTCGTCCATATTGGCACTTCTAATTTCCAGGAAATCCCAATGACATATTTTGTCTCCTTGATAAGTGGCCAGATCAAACACAGGAAATGAAACCTTTATCCTTTTACCAGCTGGAGCCTGTTGATAAACGTATGAATTAACACTCATCCCACTGTAACCAGTAAAGTGCAATCAAATTTAGGAGCTGGCAGTCTAAGTTAATTATTAATATTATTACTTTTTATTTAAAATAAATTTAGTGGAGTCTTATGTCAGCTGACGCAAACTAATGCTCGTGTACATTTACCAACTCAATTTTGAACCTTACTTGTCGTTAGATGACGAAGAAGTCCAGTAAGGGAAGAGGAAACCCGGGGATTGAAACCGGGAAGTCTCAATCACCACAAGAGGCCAGAATAAGACACACTAGATTCCAAAGATGCTGAAGGAGACCGGTAGTCTCTCACACTACTCTGGCCAGCACCGACTGGCAAGGACTTTGACAAAGTCCTTTTTTGAGTCACTTACTTCTTCCGGCATCGAGGATAAGCTCTTCTACCGTCCGACCGTGATGACATTGACAATAGCAAAAATGTGTTTGGATTCAGGCCGTAGAATATTCACCAAAATATGTTTCCGTGAAATGTTCTAAATATGTTAAAACTAGCACAGACTGTAGAAGGTGGACTCTTATATATCCAGAATATTATTAGCAATAGGCTGTTTTTTTCCTTATGGCCCAAAGGAACACAAGTTATTTTTGGCAAGAAACTTAATGATGAATAATATTTATTTAAACGGGGCAATTGGTTGATATTGAGTTAATACATATGCAAATCTATTTATTTTTAGTTACTTATTTTTTATAAATGCTTGGCTCAAATTTAAACCTTAGTACACATTGCAAAATTTGCATGGACAGAGACACCGTCCACAATAGGCCTGAATAGGTCCCAGGAGGAGCAAGTAGACTGGAAGTCTCTCACACTAACTGCTCAGCACTGACTGGCAGACTTTTCCAGGTTTCCTTTTTCCGTTGTCGACCAGATCACCTTCCGCTTAGCCGCAATTTATATTTCCTGTTCGGACAAAAAAAAGCGGAATGCCTGGTGATCATAAAATGTTTGCTTCTGTGACTCTGTCAATCTTAAATGTGCCTATGACCGTTTACTTTGGGTTGAAAGTTGATAGCTGAAGAACAGTAGGGCTTCGGGAGTGTGATTTCGTGGATGTGTGTTCATTTCAAATCTCATGCAGGCTCGCATTTAAATATAAAATGCAGCTGAAAGAGGTTTGCGCCTGTTTTAGCTCAACAGTTTGTAAACCTACTCATCTCCTTTACGGTTGGCAATCTGTTACTCAACTGTCATTATGAACATGGAACATTAAAATCATTATATAGATAATGGCCGAAACCGTGGGCGTTCGTAAACAATGCAAATGGGCACGTTATCTTCCGTGGGCTATTGTTTAGGACTGCCAAAGTAAAGTAACAAAAAAAAAATAAAACAACAAAAATTTACCTTGAAAAGCCAAACGCAACCAACGTCTTTTGGATATTCATTAGGAAAATTTGGGGTGGTAATTGTAGCTGGAGATGTGAAATCACCTCCACACATGGGAGCTGAAGGAAAGGACAATTATTTACACTTTAAATCATGCTTTTTTAATTATGCCTGTTAATAATTTGCAACCTACAGCATTTATAAACAAAAGCATTAAAATGTATGGCTAACTTTAGATTTCCGTGAAACCAGTAGGGGATGTACACATTTGAAAAGTACCTTGAATTATTAAAAAAAAAAAGTGGGCAACAACAGACAACTTGCAAAAGTTTTTTTTTTTCAGTATTAAAACTTAGTGCACCAAAAAAAAGGCTCTAAAAATAAGATGCAACAAAAAAATACAAAAGAATGATGCCAAAACCCATAAAGATGAAAGAAGCCGCCAAGTCTCAGCCCGTGAAAGTAGTGATATCGGAATAAAAATGGCTGTCACCAAGCGTGGTTTACCAGACATAACCTATATATTCACCGAAAGTGGTCTCCACAGAAAGTAGTGATATCACCCCGCCAACAAATAACCGCCAAGCTAATACCATCGACTGTCACAGATGATATAAACACAGATAATACACAGATTACAAAACGCAGATAAACTGAAGATAAGGAAAGCCCTGTAAAACACTTAATTTTCACACCAAAAACAGTATAAATTAACAACAGATATTGCTCAACCCATTTGCAGATTACGACAACTAACGTGTCGTTGTGAACGTAAAGCTTTATTCACCTAAAGCCAATAAAGATATAAAAAAAAACGCCAAATAAATACGCGCATATCGCTGTAAATTATATAAACGAAAGAGGAAACAGCTAAATCATACACTAGAAATAACGTAGTACAGTAAACCATCTTTATGCACTTACGTTTCGTCGGAGACATGAGTGCATAAAGATGATTTACTAAGTCATTTCTTGTGTACAATTTTCGCTGCTCACCTAGTTTCCAAAACGGTTGGCCTTAAAAAGTAGTGATATCATTAAACCAAGGCAAGGTCGCCAATATTAAGCTTAGTAAACGACAAACTTGATATGTTGCCCTCTTCTTTAATTGCTTTGATTTGCATTTCAGATTTAATCTACTTTTAAATTATATTTATGTATTATTATAGATTAATTACAGATTTAAGATATTTAAGCTATGTAAAGATTTTTTTTTTTACAATAGACAGCAAACAGTAAAAAAAAGTGAAAACTAGCTAATTACCTCTCTCGCATTCAGTACTTTCATTAGAAGGAAAACTAATGATTTTTTCCCGTTTATCTCCTTTTTCAAAGGATAAAGCACTTCCTATTCCTATTTATATGGTCTCTTTATTGCACCATAATAAAGAGGTCGTTTCTGACTACTGCCTATGAAGATACTAAAGTGACTTACCTGGAACTTGCATTCTTGTTTGGCACTGCAAACCTGCAAATCCGACGGGGCATCGACATCTGCAACGGAAATCTACGAAGCCACCATTTTTACAAGGAGGCTTGTTTTCACACGAATCTGCAAAACAAATTTTGTTAAATGTTTCAAAAAGCGGTCTTCAGACAGAAAGGATACGCCAGTTTTTATGTCACTTTAATTGGGGGGTGGGGGGTGGCGGTATACAATTAATAAAACTGTTTTTCTCCAACACTGTTTTTCCCCTATGCCACAAGGGGGCACGACAGCACTCTACTGGATGGAGCTGCATGTAATTAGGGGTAGGACTAGGCTAATATTTTTGAGTAAATAGCCCTGCAATCTGCATTAGGTAATGGCTACTAATTAATCTTTAGTAATAATAATAGTGTAATAATAAAATGTTTATCGCAGTAGGCGAAAGGACATGGTAGGGCAACAAAGAACACACTAACTCTTAGCCTAAATTATTAAAAGTAGTGCATCCCATAGGCTTGAAGTCTACTAAATATGAACAACACAATTCGTAAACAAAAAAATAGAAATTCCTCATGCAATAATTAGCTGACCCCTTAGGTCTGTTTTTTTAGGAAGAAAATTGGAAGATGGAAGGAGAGAGAAAAAGGATTTGAGAATTTGAGGACTTTTCATGACTGTTTGAAAACCACTGATAGAAAATTCAACCAATCCTGCAAGCGAATGGCTTTTTGTGGGTTTCCTGGGCTGGACGGTTTGAGTGCTTTAAGATTTTGAAATTTTGAGGGCTTTTTCTTGGTATTCGAAAACCATCGATAGAAAATTCAACCAATACTCCAATCTAATGGTTGTTCACAGCTTTTTGTTTCTCGTACATAAAACGGTTTTTCAGTCTCTCTCCCCCCCCCCCCCTCCTTTCCCAAGTATGCAGCGAGTGAAATGCTTGTATAGAATTTCGAAATCATAGTGTCACGATATGCGAGAGCACAGAGTACGGAATTTCTTCGTTGATTGTTGATTTTAATATTATTTCATTACCTGCGCATTTGTACATGAGGGTGGCTAATTTGAGGTCAGCAAAACTCAGTCCAACACGCTGACCAATGTCGAAAGTCCTGTGGATGTCCAAGGGAATCATGGTGTTTCGTCCGTTGATGGAGAAATACTGACATACCGTAAAACAATTTAATTAATCACCTTGAGCTCTTGATAGAGTGAATGAAAATAAAAGCACCAATACTTTGTAAAATAGTGTAAAGTGAAGGGTGAACATATATACACTAAAATTACGATGGTTCGAGTTGATCACGACTCTTTACAAAGCATAACATTTTTTTAGCACATGCCTACACGACAAACTTAGTAAAAACTGTTGGAGGAAACCACAAATTCAACAACCAAAGTATATAATTTTAAAAATAATATTAAAAAAAGCCATTGTCCATACAAGAAGGACGAGACAAATCTTGACCAAAAGATTGTCTTACCATAAATCAAATCTGAAATTTAACGACACACAAATTCTCTTTCACGGAGTAATGTACAGGGAAAGAATTAATTTATGGACTCTGCACTCTAACACAACGTCCACTCTTGCATAATCACCTTATGCCCGAATTCAAATATTTATTAAAATATATTCCGCTTTTACACAAACTGGGAATTAAAAAGGTTTTCCCTCGGGAAAATCAGAATATATAGCAGAGCAATCACATGTACCAACACTTAGACCTGCATTCGCATGAAGTAATGCTTCGTCGTCATATCAAGTTTTGCACTGGTTTAGCTCGTTTTATTATTTTTTTAAATTGTGCGCTTTGCTTGTTGCTTTTGCCAAAATTTTATGTTAAAAACATTGATCATTTGTTTATACTTCGTAAATAAAATCTGAGGTCAAATTGAGTAAGAATCGTTTTATGGAAATAAAACCGAAATTTTCACACCGAGTGCCACCCGTGCTTTTTACGAAATGTGTTATTAATGTGCTTTTGCACTCAACTCCTTTCGTTTTAGGCTCGACCTTTGGTTTTGGAAAATTAAGTGTGAAAAGGAGTTTCGTGCTAAAATACACAATAGATTTCATAAAATCGCTCGATGTATTATTGCTGACAACATGATAATGTTGCAAATTGTCCCCTCTCTAATGAGAGGCAGGGCAAAATAATTTTCTTGATAACAAGGGAGAGAATTGCAAGTATTCATTTTTCAAATTTTGTCACAATTGCTAGAATTTTATATAGGCTTAGTAGTTTTTAGTCTACTCACATCCAGTCCATAATGCATAAGTGATCCCAAGTCGTATCCCACTCCGTAGTCGTTGATATTCTGTTGAATGTTAAAGTTGTTTTTGAAGGTTTTATTCAGATTGTGTTCGAGTAGTTTTACGAATTGAGCCCTTTCTGGTCTTGACTGCTCGTGGAAAAATCCAAGGGCGTGTCCGACTTCGTGGGCTACGGTGCCAAGCTAGATTTGAAAACGGGAAAAAAATAACAATGAAAGTTCAGATTATCTTAATCGTATGAATACATTTTTTTTTATTTACAAAATCAATGAGAAAAAAAACACCCAAGTTGTAGACCAACAGATTTCAGAAATGAAAAAAAAAATAATAGCTTGACAGTTAAAAACCAATTTTCAACCTAAGTAATTTATTTAATTCCAAATTAACTTTTTTCTTCAGTCCTCTATGTTAGGGGCAAGATTCGAACAGGTATCCTCTTGGTTTCGAGGCAACATTTTATCTTACATTTCGACTAAGGTCCTTTTCGGGTTAGGTTTTCGCTTTAGCAGTCCACTTGTGCTATAGGCTCGTTTACAAGCACCCGACGAATAAACGTATACCCAAGCTCCAAATCAATGATAGGTCGCGACAAAATTTCCGTTTTCCTTTTACTTCAACGCATTGTCGTGACAATGTGACAAAAGCAAAATTAGTTCGATATGCTAATTTAGCCCGAGAACTTCAGTATGGGGCTGTACACAAATGACGTCGCGCTAATTTTTCGTTCTTTAACCTCCTTCCCGGCCCATTTTTGCCTCAACTTCTGCTACCCCTCTAGAAAATGAGGCAGCCGACCCCCTGCCTTACCGATGAAGAGGGGGCAATTTGGGAAAAATCATAAATCTAGTTGTAAAATTACAACGATTTTGTTCGAAAGTACCTGGCCGACTTTTTTTTTAATTCCTTCCCTCAGAGTGTGTGGAAGTCATTTATTTGGTTTGGTAAAAACAAACACAAGCTTGTGTGACATCACAAATGTATAGTTATTTTTTCCTCCCCCTTATCCGAAACTGTCACCCCCCCCCCCCTCTTGTGTGACGTCATTTGTGTACAGCGAATATCAGACAAGTGTAGTTAAATAAGCTTTAATCTGCTCATGTGCTTTGTACGAATAAAATGTTAAAATGTAAATAGACAATGTTGAGACTTACACTTTCGCAGTTCTTGCCAATTGAAACATCTTGGCCATTTGTTTTCATCATACCGACCTTGGAGTGACAACTAAAAATTGTAAGCACAACATCATAAATGACCGAGAAACATGCGTATGGCCAAAATCAACATCACGCATCGAGTTCTTAATAATAATAATAATGAGTTCTAGAACTATATCTTTAGCATCCCTTCTTGACGAATTTAGAAGGAAAGGGTCCGTACAGGGTGAAGATTGCATTGATAGCCATCCCAGTAACATTGCTACCATGGAAACATTACTGTTTCTGTCACATTGGACTTGTAGCTAACTTTTAGCTTCGAAAATGCGTTGTGATGTCGTTGCGTAAAGACATCCCATCACTTTTAATTTCTCTTGGCCACAAGCTTGTATTACTGATTTATACAAGCTAAAATACATTATGACAGCTAAAAAAAAAAACTAGATATAAAGATATGGAAATAATTTCCAACTTACCCGGTGAGTTTCTTAAAAATGAGATGAGGTTCACCAGCATTGATATCCACCTCGACAAAGCGCAAACATGTGTTATCCATCCAATGTTTAAGGCCGGCCTGAATAACTTTTCGATCTTTTTCCGCTGAAAGAATAAAGAATGATCATGACTTGTTACCCTTCTTCTTTTAATTTAAGGCTAAATGTGAGAAAAGACGAGTTGAAACTAAGGCGAGATTTAAGCAAAGTATCTCAACCACTGAAAGCGTCTTTTACTTACAACTTGGACTAATAGCATAAGGTACAACACCATTAGGCCATCTCTTATTAAGATCATCAATAGCTTTCCTGGTATCAATGGGGCCATACATGGCATTCGCTTGATCATCAGTCAGCACCATGTCTCCTTCATATAAACGTTCTCCATTTTCGGTGAACAGGCGACTTAGTGCATCAGCGTTGAATTCCTTAGAATAAAATAAACATAAAATAAAAATAAAAACGCTTTCGTAAAGGAAGCAATTCACGACGCTCCCTTCTTCCCTTTTAATGTTTGACAGCAAAATGAAAACATCTTGTCCAACGTAAACTGAAGTGTTGAAAATTGGGTTCCCATTCATGGGCTAAGCCATTATTATTCTCTTTGTTCTGAGAGTTCATGGAGCTTTCATACATACGTCGACTTGATATGACGTTGCTTGAAACGTTAAAGCACTTTAAGTTGACCCGAGTAATCCTCCTTAAACCACTTTTAAGTCATCCTATCTGTAACCATTTTCTTAATTTGCTTTCAAGTTAAGGAGATATAAGGCCTCGCAGACCACCAATCAAGAAAATCAGGCTAAAAAAAATTGATTGTAAAATTTTTAATGTAGTTTCTTTGTAGTTAATTTTTCAGCAAATGCATTGGCTTTTATAGGTTTTTTTTTGTCTGTTTATTTCTTTCATCACAATTAAAGGGGAAATAAGATGATGTACTCCTGTTTATTACAATAATCTTTTTTTTCAACTCTCCTAAATGAAGAACCATTAAGAACCATTAAAATCCGTTAAATTTACCATTTTACACAATGAAAAGAATGAATTTGAGATTCACCTATTTTTGCACCATTTCTTCTTGTCACTACATGCCGATATCAGTAGCCTAACTCATTTTGTATTTTTTTATGAAATGTTAGTTCTTTACAGGAAAAAAAATTTAAAAATATTCTTATACAAATTAAATCAGATAATATCCTGCTAACAGTGGCATATACCGTAGTGGTAAGAAAAGTGGCATATATTAATTTGTAATCTGAAATTCTGTCTTTGTATTGTGTAAAAATAATACTTACATCAAGGGGAAGGTAGAAGCTGAGATGTTTTCAGAAATTTTTACTGCTGAAAGTGACATTTTTGAGGTCCAAAAATGTATATTTCCTAAGTTTGGTCAGTGCTTTTTGGTGACCCTACCTTTACGAGACCAAAAAATGTATAACTCCCTCGCATCTCTATAGAAAGCCTGAAAAATCCATGAAAATTCCCCTACAATTTTCTGCCCCTGCCCCCGCCACTTCCCAATATACACCAGTCCCTAAAGGAGTGCATTACATGCATAAAAGCACTCACACGCCCTAATACATTGGAAGTTATGAAATAAAAGGGTTATAAATAGAAACAAATCGCTGGAAATAATACTAAGGAAAATCGGAAACAAGCCAACAGCGAAAAACATACACTAGAAATAACGTAGTTCAGTAAGCCACCTTTATGCACTTATTTCGTCGGAGTGGCATGACTCGGATTCGAACCGGCTACCCAGTTCGCCCCCAGATCACTTGCATAGCGCCTTA
>JAHWFP010266547.1:30262-46068 GCA_023313725.1 Lithobius niger | reverse complement strand
ACCACTGCGCTACCGGGGCGGGTACTGGCTACAGGCTCCAGCCGAGCAGGTGGTAGCGCAGTTGTTAGAGCGCCCGGCTAGTAAACGGGATGTCCTGGGTTCGAGTCCCAGTCGGGGCAGTAGTCTTTTCTTTCTTTCTCAGACTAGTGTATTGTGTATCCTCACAAGGACAGTCTTTAATGCAGACTGCTTGCTTCATTTACCCTTTACCTTGTGATTTCTTTCTTTATTTAAAGCAATGTGATTTCACGTCGACTTGCTTCAGATGAGTGTAAGAAACGTTGGTATATCCCACTCTTACCTTCAGAACAATATAGTTATAATTTAATTGCTTCATGGACATGACATTTGGCTAAAATGCAGGTAGCTAGATGTCATGGTAAGTGATCAAGCAGCACCTAGGGCCAGACTAATCGCTTCTGAATTGAAGCCAACTAACGAATGGGTATCGAGTTTGAGTTGACAGAATGGAGAAAACGCCATAATTGGGTATGTGTATTCCCATGGATGTGACAAGGCATATATAATTTGCATTCCCCCAAATCGACTTAAAACAGTCATTTTGTGGTATCAATTGTCATATTTGATACCTGACATCAAAATTCCTTACCTCTGCCCAAACATTGCAAGCCAACGTGAAAAGAAGAAAGAACTTCATGGTTGATGGCCGTGATAGGAATCAACGTGAAGATGTGAAAAACCGATCTTATATTTGATTTTACTCAACTTTAATCACATATGTTGACTAATGTATAAATCGTATATGATTCATACAAAGCTGAAGGAAAGTAATGTGTTGACCACGCCACTGCAATGCTGCCCATAGAAATTCAAAAGTAATTAAATGTCAATTTGCTTTTAAAGGGGGAGGGAAAGCTAAGTTACTGCCAAGTACTCGTTGTAATTAGGAACTACCAGACGTCATTAGGCTGTTACATCATTCCCTTTGGTTGTGAAAGGGTTGTTTTGATTGGAGCTTTTTTCAACTTAGAATTCCTTTACTTGTAAATTTTACTACATTTTTTTACTTTCTTCTTCTTCTTTTAAACATATTCGTAATCGGAAAGTGTTGGTTTCGGAAACCATGGTTCTATTTTTATTATTTTAATACTATTTTTTCGAACGCGTTTAATTTTTAGTGCAACCCTTACTCACATGGGGGATGTGGACATCTGCTCTTGTGGGGTGAGGGTTTGTCACTTTCTAATGCTTGCTTAGCTACATCTAGACACACGCTAGTGTGTCGCGCCAAATTAGGCAACAAACATCACAACAAACATCATATCAATTCATTTGTCGAGGTTGTAAACCATTGTAGTGCGACGCCATAGCGTCAGTGTCTTATATTCTGAAGCATAGTTGAGCACATTTCAGGTACTTGGGGAAAAACAATAATGCGGTACTGAAATTGTGTTGAAATCGAGAGCAATGACCCACCTGACAAACATTAAGTCGTGTAGGAATGCCAGATAAGCTGCTTTCAATGCAAAATCTGACCCTCAATAATGTTGAAAATGTGTTAATCTACACACACGCTAGTGTGTTGCGCCAAGTTAGGCAACAATCATTACAACAAACATCACATCAATTCAATTGTCGAGGTTGTAAGCCATTGTAGCGCGACGCCATAGCATCCTGAAGCAGGGTTCAGCACATTTCAGGTACTTGGATAAAAATAATAATGCGGTACAAACGCTAAAATTGTATTGAAATCAGGGGCAATGACCCACCTGACAAAAATTAACTCGTGTAGGAAAGCCAGCTAAGCTGC
This sequence comes from Lithobius niger, assembly GCA_023313725.1. Lineage (NCBI taxonomy): Eukaryota > Metazoa > Arthropoda > Chilopoda > Lithobiomorpha > Lithobiidae > Lithobius > Lithobius niger. Next base: position 44,297 of record JAHWFP010266547.1, on the reverse strand, counting down.
TTTCAATGCAAAATCTGACCCTCAATAACATTGTAAACTACCTACTAGCTAGCTAACTAGTCCGCTCATCCCCATGTTAATTTCCATAGGGTGATTATTCATCGATTCCGAGATAACGGGAAGGTTTCCAGCTATGAAATGAACGAATGGCTGCAGTACGATACGAACTGCGTACCTTTTATGGTTTAGAGCCTGGGGTGTAACGGGGATGGCATGGGATGGCGCGTAAGTACGAAAATATTGTTATAAGCATTGTTAGTATTGTCGGCATCGACTCTCATTGGACCGCCAAACTTCGGACAATGAGAACGTGTATACTGACGTGCGTGTCTAGACACACACTAGTGTAGCACGATAAATCTAAACAACGTTGCAAAGAAATTGTATTCACGTCCAATTCACGAAAAATAAACCAACTATAAAATCATAGTAAGATAAACAAAGCCTAAAACTGGTGAAGAGGCCACCAAGTGGAGAGTGGTTCGGCCCTTCAAAGGAGCGATATCAACACACCAAAACTAACGAAATAAAACAAATTACAACAAAATTAAAACCAAACCAAAAACCTTTAAAGAGGTGACTAAGCTGAGAATGGTTCGGTCTATAGGCCAAAGGTAGTAGCAAAGTGTTGAAAACCAATTTCTTGTTGACGTGGCACTTTATTACACATCTGCACGGTAGTGGAGTTGAGACTAATACACAATTAAAAAAAAGGAGTGATATCATATCAAAAACCAAAACTGGTAAAAGGGGCCGCCAAGTTTCGAATGGTTCAGCCCTTCAAAGGAGTGATATCAACACACCAAAACAGTCATCATCTTAATCGCACCGAATAATACTTAATAAATATTTATGTTTGTTGTGAAGGGCCAGAATAAAACTGATATGGCGAAAGAGGTACTGGAATCTATCGGATGTGACTCACTCTTAACAAAACCTCTATTATTGGGAAGAATCCGGAAGCAGAAAATGCATTGATACGACTTAACTTTGATAGCTTTGAAGAAACCCAAAAGGTACTAACCTACGCTAAGAATTTGAAGAATCATCCGGACTTTAAAAGGATTTGTATTAGGCGGGAAACAACCTTTTCACAAAGACAAAAATATACAGAATTAAAAAATGAAGTCAAACTGCGTAATGCTCAAGGTGAAAAAGTTTTTGTCCGAAACGGCAAAATTGTTTGTCTTAATAGAAATACAGAATGATGGCAGATGAATGAATCACCTACTCTAGATATAAAAATCTGCCTTTTGAATGCTCGGTTGCTGAAAAATAAGTTTCTTGATCTTGATTTACTTTTAGCGACGGAGCATCCCAATATACTTTGCGTTACTGAAACTTGGCTGAATGTGTCAATCCTGATTGCCGCATTACCACGTATAGGTTATTCTGTTATCTGTAGAAGGGATCGTGCTACTGATCACATGGGGGGTGGTATTTTGGTTTTGGCAAGTAGTAATTTAAATATTTATGAGGAATGCAATTCAAACCAGTCAGAATTTGGTTGTAAATTTGTATTAAAATTGAATACCACATTTTACTTTTTGCTGTTATATCGCCAACCAGACTCAACAGATTTAATGGACGAATGTTAAGCAAAATAAGTGTGTGATCTTGGGTGATTTCAATTTACCGTTCGTTAACTGGCAAATTTGAGAGTCGGTGGGTGAATAACACATTAAAGGAACGGGAAAAATATTTGGCAACTCGAGACATTGCTGGGACTCTATCGTTCCTATTTCCTTCATTAATCGGTCAAAGGTTACAAAACGAATTTAATAGAAAATGTAATAGATACTAACAATGCTGGGTAGCCAGTAATTCACTCGTACTTTGAGGAAACATGAAGAGAAAAAAAGCATTATCGTTACACGAATAGTTTATACTACCTGTACCCCCGGCGTAACATACGCTGGTCTAGCCGGTTCCCGAATACCTAAGCAAATTACTTTAACGGTCGGAATGAAATGTAAACGGCGCCGACATCCCCCCCCCCCTCTTTATCCCTCCCCCCATCCTCCTGCCTTCCTCCCCCACATTCTCCCACTGCATGGTCAGATTGAGCCACCTCCCTGGTCACCCCTTTCCCCTCCCAAACCCCCCGGCACTCCCGCATTTCCCGATTGTGTGGCCTGTATTCCCCCCTCCCCCCATACCTGCTCCCCCTCCCTATGAACCCCTACTGTTTTGTTTTCTTAGGGAAGTAAATATCTTTTTTCAGTAGAGGACGAAATTAATATTTCGTTTGTTTTGTGACCGATTGTTCACATTGTCGGGCACTCGCTGTTTTTCTTTGCCACCGTGGCAAGAATGAACCTGCTCGCCCTCTTGCTAATTGTTACAGGCCACATCCTTGAAACCATTCAACTCGGCTATAATAGCCAGCATTATGGAAGCAGTAGTCTGTTTGTTACTGATTGTTAACACATTGTAACACACACACGCACACATGTGATGAATTTGGTCACTGCCACCCAAGCCTATTATATATATATATAGATAGTGGTTTGACGTCAACTTCCCATGTTAAAGCTAAATTGTCCGTTGCCCATTTGGCGTGCCGTCTTGTAATAATACGAATAAATACAAGACAAGTAACAAAAGAGCTGCAGACAAACAGAACATCTTGTACCTAATGAACGAGCATAGCGAGCAAGATTCAGTGCGTTTGCAAGAAGAAGGAAAAAATGAATTCCTTTGATATTTAAGGTAAGGTTTAACTGAATCAAAGCCAAGACAGCAAAAAAACACGAATAAGCTTTCATGTAAGGTTTCAGATGCCACAATATTGCTGAAGTGTTAAGTCCCGTGAAACATTACTGAAGATAACTGAACAATTAATCAAAATAAAAGAACAAGAAAATTATAATTAATTTTTTTTTAAACATAAAAATAAGAGATTATAATTCTGAGGTCTGTACGGCAAGGTGCATATATCATTCTCATGTTCCAAGCAACAGGTTTTAAATTCATATTTACAATGTTTGTCTTTTTATGGTAGCAATGCTTGAGGACAGTAGTAAGGTTTCATATGGACTTAACGCTGCAGGAACATTGTGGTATCTAAAACCTTACAGGAAAGCTTATTCGTGTTCCTTTGCTGTTTTGATTTCTGTTCAGTTAAATCTTTACCTTAAACATCAAACGAGTTCGTTTTTATTTTCTAATTTATTAAAGGCAGATTGTCACGGAATGAGTCTACAGAACCTAGGTCCATGTAGCGCTATCTAGCACTTGCTTGCATCAAGCGAAGGTATGCATAACACCATTTCTTTTAAAGAAACAAACAAGCAGATGCCTCCTTAATTATTACGTGAAATTTGGTACGTCCTCTTGCACCTGTGGGAGCAATCTGTAACGGTTAACTATATCACAGCCACGAGATGGCAACACGACAGATTATAAAGATTTTCTGTCGGTGACAACCTGCCTGTAAACTATCTGCTAGTTTATCCAACCTATACTAAGAAAATATGGATTAGTGGGAAGACACCCCTACAACTTTAGACTCGGTTAAACTGGAAACATAATATACACAGTGACGTACGCATCTCGGTAACACTTACTGGAAAGCTGTAAGTGTTACCACTGCGGTAACCAATTCCCAAATCGCCGAGTCTATAAACGGCCAAACAGCCAGAACGACTAACAAGAACTCCATGTATGGTATGCAACGCTGCAATGCGTCTGGGCTAGTCGTATGCCTAAAAGTGGTATCAAAAATTGGACAAAATTACTAGCAATTGGGCTGTGGAGAGATATCACACATCAGTCAGTAGCGTAAATGACGAAGGGGGGGGGGGGCAAAAAACAAGCCGAGGGGGTGATAAAGTCATTAGAAAGATTTATTCATTATTTTCTTCAAAACAGTTTTTTTTTGCTAACGCTAAGGGTGGACCTTGGTGGGCCATGAGCCACCCCCCCCCCCAAAAAAAAAAAATGTTCATGCCCCATCCCTCTCCCAAAAAAAATCCCAACACTCAAGTCACCAACAGAAAGGAAAACGATAAAAAATACTTGCAAGCTAAAGTTGAAGCCAAATGAGTAAGCAGAGCTTTTATATTTTCATTTTAGTTTGTGTTTTTATTTATTTATGAATTCAGTTATCCAATAATAAATAATAATAAAAGTTTTGTGGCAACTTTGCAATGTATGTGTAGCACGATTTATTTTATGTCTTTATGGGGCGTATTTCACAAAAAAATCGAACACTGAAGCTTCCGCTACGTTCACGTTGAATTAAACGGAATAAAAGAAAATCTTTGACCCACTCCGTTTCCAGATGTGCCCAGATGTGTCTGCCTCGCCTCCTCTTCAAACGTTTCAGTCCCGACGCCGTCACTGACGGCCTGTATTGTAGGTGCGCTAATCATGGTCTTTGTACTATCTAGATTACACGTATATGTGTACGTCCATTGGGTTTATAATTTTTAATTTTTGTTTGCTCTTGAAAAACGATGTGGACGTACCGTTTTCTAGCAACAGCGTTATCAACTTTTCTTGTGTTCTCAACTCTCGTTTTCTCCACGCGTATTATTAATTTTTCTCACCATTCTTGTGATGTTACAAGCATATCCGTAAACATGTTACGGTGAGATTGTGATAAATGTATTGGTAATATACGGGGGGGGGGGGGACAACTGATGGGCTGAACAAAATCCACTGGGAAAAAAACTAAAAAAACAAGGTATCAGCGCTAAGTATTTTAAAACATGCCCCAATCTGCAGTCATTCTTGTGTATGCTGAAACGGGCCGAAAAAAGGGGACTGAAAGGGGCATAAAAATGAAATTTGCCCCCCCACCCCCAGAAAAAATATTTATTTACGCCACCGACAGCAGTGATGACATAGCAAGGGCATGATTTTTTTTTTTGGGGGGGGGGCACATGGCCCGGGCAAAGCAATGATCCCCTGCTCTCCCCACCAACTCAGTTTTCTTTTTCCAATAAACTTGACGAAGGCCTACGAGGTTTTACATTCGATATACTGTAACATGCCACACAACATCGTGTTTTTTGCCTATATGACTTAAGCACTGAATCAGAAATAAATTATATAGCCTATAGTCTGACATACATTAACTACAGCTAGAAATAAATTGTGAATAGGTTAAATAAAAGTACAACAGTAGTAATAATATAACGTTAACTTTCGTTACTTCTAGTGTGCGAGTTTTCACTGTTGGCTTATTTCAATTAGGTTAGCGATACGCTATTTTGTCCGATTTGGTTAAGCATACTATCGTGTAGCAGGCGTGTTATGAGTAAGGGATATAAATTGCGGTAACCAGCCTACAACCAAATAAAGGACTTCTGTCTAAGCTATAATACACAATTTATAAACATTTTCAATGAAAAGATCGAACTACCTTTATGTATAGTTGCTCACATACGTTAAAATAGCAGTACCCACAACGGTTCCAATAATGCCACCAAGCGATGCGGTGGGCTGCTCTAAGTCACGTGACTGAGAGTGCCAATGAGGCCACGCGATTTTATCAATGGTGCCGAATAGGAGTAAGGCTCGTTTACGCACCGAGACCTTCTCGCTCGCCAAAAGCTATTTGCTAGGCAACCGTTATTTATTTAGGAATTAATTTCCCGTTTCTATTAAATGATTGCGGTAATAGGCAACAAATTAAATGCATTATAAATAACAACACGGAGAAAGAACAAAGTGCAACAGTCATTTTAAACATTGCTACAACATTGTTGCCATTTCACGCTATTTCCAAAATTTGCTATTCTCGCTGAAAAAACAGCTTCTAGCAGTGATCAACTGACGGTAGAATAAATAGCTACTCGCAGCGAGAATTCAAAATCCAACATGGCGTTCATTTCGGGGTTGTCGAATCGAAGACAAAAAATCAGAAATCTGTCCGTCGTCTTGTATTTCAGTAAATATTGTTTTCTAGTTGTCATAAATCGACGCTGTCGTGTTGCATGCATCGTACGTCGTCTCGCGAGGCACGAGGAGGAGATTTGCGCCCGCGTTGTTTCCATAGTTACTACGTATAGCCAACTCGAAAGCCGCATTCTCCGGCAAAAGCGAGAAGCAGCCAGCAGATTTAGTATTGACCAAGTAAAAACTAGTAAGCGAGAAAATTATCCTTGCATAAACGTGCCCTAACATTTGTAAATACACGTCCGGGACAGAACGGTCGTGTAGGTGATGAAGACCAGAAAGAGGGTCTCTGGTCGAAAATTAAAGTTGTTTTTAGGCGTGGTCAGGAGCATCCTTCTTTTGTGAATAAACAAGAATCTTGTCGTAAAATGGCCTAACACTCAGTATCTCACCAATTCTGATGAACGACAACTGTTGCTCCTAGATCACCCCAGATGGCCTCAACGAGTGTATTCATGGTATATCATTTTAGTTTTTAATCTTACTAAAACTGTTTAAACCCAATTTTCTTTTACAATTAGGTATGGATGCACAATGGTGACAACAAACTCAACGGTTGTGGGTTCTACGTCAGGGTCGAAGGATACGCTGGAAAGAGTGGTGAAGAATTATTCCCTAAATACACAGACCACAATTGTCCAGGTGGAAAATACCGCATGCGAATGACATCACCAGCAGCGATGTACGACAAGCGCATCCACCTGGGAAACCAGATGGCCAAGAAATTCGAAATTCATGCTGATGGCTACCACAACACTTTTGTCCACACGATGTGCATCGGGTTCAACGAACGAACAATCGCTGGAGGACCCAGGGCCTTTTGTTTGAACAACGACCTGTTGAAGGGCTGCGGTGCCCTAGGGAACAAATATCACGGCATCAATCTCAACTTCAACGACATAATGTTGACGAGAACCAGTCGTGGAGCCCATAAGATCATTTTCACAGAAATCGACCACCTTGTGAATGGGTTCGAAAGACTGAAAAGAAATCCAGGTGATGAAGGTGCTATGCGTGATGTATGCAATCGCATCGAATTGGTCAGAGGCACCTTTAGAGATGATTACTGGATGTGTCCCGCAGAAAAGGTGACCACTCGTGCCAGTGGAGCTGGAATGTTTTATACCTGGCGCACGGAACTTAAGAAAGAAGACAAAAATCCTTACGGCTGTGACAGGTATGAACACACAAAGTAAATCACAATAATATTGTGCATATCACACGCAGGCTACCAAAACACGGAAATGATCCTATTCTTAAAATTAATACCTGAACACTCAGAAAAATGTTTTGTTCTTTCAAACGATATTTTGTTCCATGTAACAATAATCGCTGGTTAACTATCCGACAACAAAACCTTTGTCCGGCACTAACAACAAGTATTGTTAAAACGCAATATGTTCGCACATTTTGTTGCTGCAACTGAACCTTTTCAGAATACTCGACAATAAAATTTATTATTTGCAACAGTTTTATTTACTCTATCCAATTAATTTTGTTTCGAAAGCATATTGTTAGATCATCAAAGTATATTCCTGTAGCAAATAAGTTAGAAGACTATATATTACAGAGTTAAAACTGTATTTCCGTTGCGACTTGAACGTGCAAACTGTGTATAGTTCCCCGATCTTACTTTAGTGCCACGTTATCATGCCAGCCTCTAATATTAATTTACCTGACAATTGCTGGGTGCCTCTGTTCCACAGTTCCTTACACATGCAACAATAAACTCACTGCTTACACATCGTTAAATGTTTTCAGAATGTTTTTCGTCTTCGATTGTGTGGCTTTTTAAAACTAATTATGGGATGTAACGTTACAAAAGAACAATCATAATTAGGATAATGAATGACAACTGATTGTTTGGTAAAGATCCATTGAACCTAAGTTACTGTAGATAAATAAATAAATACAGTAAATGTTTACACCCTTCGTAATTTACACCAAACCTACAGCTGCAGTGTTGTCCACCACTGCAGTGTTGCCCAGAGGGAACGAGGATGTCAGTGAGAAGCAATTCCTCATTGGTATTTTTATTGGGGGGGAGGTAAAAAAATATTAAAATGCTAAAATACAAAATATGTTTTTGGTTTGTTTCTAGGCTTGAAATGCGGGAAATCAACCATTCGCTAGTTCAAATTTTCTATACAGCTACAATTTTCGGGCCCCTGAACACGCCACCCCCCACCCCCGCAGTTAGGAGACAGTAACTCCTCACTAGACGAAGGGGGATGGGCACTACTGCGCCTTAGTCACGTGTGGCATTGATAGGGCCTTCTTAATTTCGAATAATCCCAATAAAACGTGATGGCAGTACAAACTAAAACTGCATGTAATGGCAACGAACTTAAAAATTGTGTTATGACAACCAAACATTTGGTTGAAACAACGAATTGTTATACGTAAATCAACAAAAACAAGTAAGCTTATCTATTATGAACCTAAGGATACGTTGAACTTTGTTACAACCAAATGAATAAACCTGCTGCAACAAAATTTGATTACGTTAAAGAAACTGTGTTTACCAAGAAGACAAAGTTTTTTTGGTAACGTTACCTACATTTTTTTTGGGTGTAGTAAAATTAAGAATGATTAAAAAAGCGATCACGATGTGAAAACAGTAATATGATATCAAAAACCAAAAACTGGTAAAAGGACCCGAAGTTGAAAATGGTTGACCCTCTCAAAAGGAGTGTTATCAACATACAAGAATATTCGTGTCTTCTTGTTCTTGTGGTTCAGTATTTTTATACAACGCTCATTACAGGCCTCGGCTTCTACATGAGTTGTGCACTGGCAGTAAACAGTTTCTGTACTAACACTACACGGAAAATATACAATTTGTGTGGAGGCTGAGCTGTACAACTTTGATGTATGCTAATACTGCCTCTTCAGAGTAAACATCCTCAACCTATCAGAAAATAATATACCAGAATAACCAGACACACGAAGACCACACAAAGCATAAACGTTGCTTTTATTTTGAATTGTCAGTTTGAGCTATAAAGTAAAAAAATAGAGGCAGTTACACTTTGCACGGTCCTGTGCATCTGACAGTGGAGGTTGAAGCATATTGATTTTGAAAACATGGTTGTAGCGTATATCGAGGAAGTGACAACTTTGGGGAGAAGAACAAGAACAAGTGGCGTATAATTAAAACTTAAGAATGTGCAGGAGGAAGAGTCGCAATATAGAACGGCGAGTTAATTTCACTAAACTGCAAAGGTATATTTTTGTTATTTTAGATATTAGGGCTCATTTATACATCAACTCGCTCGCACATCGCTATACTTGCTGTCAAATCAGAGTTGCTTACTCTCCTTTTAAAGAGAAATTCTCTTTCAAAGCCTTGCAATAACACCCTGACCATATAACAAAGTCAATTAGTGACTATCAGGAGATGCTTCTGTCGTGGCTGGATGCTTGAACTACGCTGCAACTGACTTGGTGTGGCCATTTTGACGACAACTAGAATAAGGTTTCTAATGCAGAAAACATCAGACTGCTTTCTAAACTCCAGCATTGGGTTATTTGCTTATGAAATCGAGTAACCCAAATTCGGTGCCATCTTAAAACTTGAATTTTCTCTGCGGCCTAAGACTTTTTCTAGCATGATCTGAAGAGAATAGCCATTTCGCATTATTACACGACTTTTTCAGTCCCATGGCTTTAAGTGGTCGTGGGATTCGATTCTGTGTTCATCTGGTTGGCAGCTAAAAACTCTGCTCTGACCACTGGACTGCACTGGCCCACTATATTTGGGTCAACATTCACAATGCAGGGACCTCTCACAACATTTACGATGCAAGGAACCCCCCCCCCACAAAATTCATGGTGCGTGGATCCCTCATAACATTCAGTGTGCACGTTGGAACTGAGTTATTTTTCCTTTTCCTTGGTGACATGCTGTAAAAAGTCATCTGTTGACGCGAAAGTTAAAGAAACTTCGGACAACATGAAGAATCTTTGTTGAATAACTGGTTAAAGTTAGGCCACCAATTAAAGTTAGAAGAGTACGAACTGTTACGTAACTGCACCCTTAAGCAAAGTATGTTATGGGAAGATATATGCAATAAAATGTCTCGTCCTATCTAAAATTGCAAAACTCTTCAGATACTTCAAAACTTTTGTGAACTTTCCGTGACCTCCATAAGTTCATACATAACGTCTTGACATCTGCACGGAAATCCACAATTTTTAATTAAGGAGAGTAAGTCATTACAGTCGTAATTTGAATTATGAATTCGCTAATTGATTCTAAAGTCAATACTTTCTAATTACAGAAGCTGTCATCTTGAGGTTTATTAAATCCAACCCTTTATTGACCCTTGACGTCATTGCAGCTTTAGCAAGTAATTCTTCCCTAAAATGCCCATACAAAAACATTACCGATGCGTTGCAAATTTTAAACTACATTACTTCCATTGGAATTTCGAAAATTTTAGTCTGTTACTAAAAAACATTATTTTTATGATTCTGTAAACAAACAATAAATTGAAAGACAAAGTATAAAGACACTCCTGCCACAAGATAAGAGTTATCGAAGCAAACAGTCAGCTATAGACTACAGAATGGCCTTGTGAAATACAAATATACTAATCCAAGAAAGAAAGAAAAGTACACAGTCTGGGGAGGGGGCAAGGAGGTTGGCATGATGGTTAGCATGAATACCTTATTTGCCTCAGGTGACAGCTTCGAACCTGACCTCAGCACCCCTGGCATTTTCGGGAAGGGAAAAGGTTCCTATGATGCTTCGTGTCTGCCAACTTTGTCATGCAAGAGATCCTAGGAATTTCCGATTGGAATTACCGAGCGGAATTGTCCCTCCCTCTTTTTTTTTACTATGGATACAGTAATACCTGTAGGACTGCACTATGAAGTGGGGGAGGTCACCTTTCATAAGGTTCCGGCGAAGCTTGAGCTATTCAAGCTTTCCCAGGTAGTACTAAACTGTACTAGGCTATACAGAATATTTCAATGCATGCGTCATGTTACACTGAATACCATGCATTCAATGCATACAGTGTATAGATGTAAACAGTATGTTAAGTTTATATACAGTGTGTATACACAGGTCTAATTGAGAATCTTCACGTGCTTCTGTGATTTCTGTGTTAAAGGTAACGTGGGCTAAAAGCCTGAAAAGAGAGCTCACTAAGACAGGTTTTTTCCCATACGTTTCATCCATCAAACCTTCACAAATACGTTAAAAATGCAACATCTAAAATGAAAAACACTACATAAACCCCTACCAACGAGGAATTAAAAGTATTGAAACATTCAGTGAAAACATATCTACGATGGTGTGAGTTCTCGATTTTGGGTTTATTTTTATCTTCGAAACTGTACGTTTTCCGAAATATCCATTCTTACTTTCTGGATTTTCAGGTCATGATATACCTACAAATCATATCAAAAGACTGACCTTTGAACGAGGTACTGGATATCAAACAGATAAACCAACTGCATCACCCACAAACAAATATAAACTTTCGAGTGGATTATTGAAACTCTCGCCATTTACGGTGCACAAGTAAACTAGAATGGTTTTAAACGTTAGCAAGGAAATTTTCGCAGCCTTGCAAGCAAAACTCCTGCATTAAAAGTAAATGAACACACACAAATTGCTCTTAATTATATAAGAGTAAAGGGAGCACTGTAGCACAGGAGTGAAAATCATCCACTAGAAAAGCGTAAGACTAGGTAAGCCTTTCTTATGGATTTATATTTCGTTTAGCATTACTGGGACTCGAACCAATGAATTCTGGTTTGGAAAAGCATGGCTACGACTACATAGCTTTCATAGCTTGTTCGAGGAGTCTTTATTATGGCCTTGGAGATGTGACTCAGATAGTAGGAGCGTTTGAATACTGATCCGGATTTGTCGGTTCGAGTCCCAGGCACGTCACCTCAATCTTTATATTAAAAAAAAATATGGTTGAAGCGTAAATCTAGCAAGCGGCATCTTTGGGGAGAAGAACAAGAAGAACAAGTGGCGTATAATTAAAACTTAAGAATGTGTAAGAGGAAGAGACGCAATACAGAAAGGTACGTTAATTTCACTAAACTGCAAAGGTATATTTTTGTTATTTTAGATGGTAGGGCTCATTTATACAACAATTACTCGCTCACTCATCGCTATACTTGCTGTTAAATCAGAGTTGCTTACTCTCATTTTACGGATACATTCTCTTTCGAAGTCTTGCAACTATTATCAGACCATAACAAGGTCAATTAGCGACCATTAGGAGATGCTGCTGTCATGGCTGGAGGCATGAACTACGCTGCAACTGACTTGGTGTGGCTATTTTAATATTTTGATAACAACTAGAAAAATGTTTAAAACAGCAGACTGCTTTCTAAATCCCAGCATTGGGTTGTTTGCTTTTGAACTGAATAACCCAAAATTCAGTCCAATGGCTTTAGTTGATCGTTGGATTCGATCTAGTGTTCAGGTGGTTGGCATCTGACAACTCTGCTCTGACCACAAGGCTGCACTAGCTCACGTCGTTTGGGTCATTCCCTTCACAACATTCACGGTGGGGGGGGGGGCCCCCCCAAATCCCTCACAACATTCACGGTGAACGTTAAGACTTAGTTATTTTTCACTTTCCTTGTTGACATGCTAAAAAAAATGATCTGTTGATGCGAAAGTTAAGGAAACTTAGGACAACAGGAAGAATCTTTGTTGAATCACTAGTTAAAGCTAGCGCGAAGGGCAGTCATCTAACTACACCCTTAAGCAAAGTATGTTATGGGAAGATATACGAATTAAAATGTCTCTTCCTATCTAAAATTGCAAAACTCTTCAAATACCTCAAAACTTTTGTGAACTTTTCGTAACCTCCATATTAAAATCATCCATAACGTCTTGACATCTGCACGGAAATCCATAATTTTTAATTAAGGAGGGCAAGTCTTACAGTCGTAATTTTAATTATGTTTTCGCTAGTTGACTCTAAATTCAATACTTTCTAATTACAGAAACTGTCATCTTGAGTTTTATTAAATCCAACCCTTTATTGACTCTTGACGTCATTACAGCTTTAGAAAGGAATTCTTCCCTAAAATGCACATACAAAAGCATTACTAATGCGTTGCAAATTTTAAACTACATTATTTTCCTTGAAATTTCGAAATTTTTAACTCTGCCACTAAAACTCTGCCATTTTTTTGCGGTCCTTATGTAAGCCTCAGCATGAACTTCCATGTTAAACGTCAAACTTTGAACTCCTACAGTTTCGGCCAGAATTGACATAGACCAACGAAATTCTGTATTTGGGGTCATGTCGCAACTATTTCACTGCATTACAAATTTTAATGACAACAATCAAACCGTTCGGCGTCCACTGTATGGCCATTTCTTGTTGTTGTTGGGACTGTTTGCCCTCACCTGGAGACGAACCAATGAACCGATTTTCAAGTTCTATAGCTTAAAACGTAGGTATGGACAAGGCCTAGGGCCTTTCGCAGGCTATTTTAATGTAACTACAATATTCTTGACACGGAAAGACAAATGGGCTAAAACCTTTGCTCTCACCTAGAGACCGAACCAATAAACCGATTTTCAATTTGTATAGCTTAAAATGTAGGTATTAACACCGACCAGGGCCTTTTGAACTCGATTTTGATGTGACTGCAGTATTCTAGTCGGCAGAGCAATTATTATTGCAGAGCACTGGGCAGAAATCATTAATATACTCTTTGCCCTCACTTGGAGGTCGAATCACTGAACCGATTTTAGAGTTCTATAGCTTAAAACGTAGGTATGGACAAGGCCTAGGGTCTTTAGCATGCTATTTTAATGTAACTACAATATTCTTGACACGGAAAGCCAAATGGGCTAGAAATTTTGCTCTTACCAAAAGATCGAACCAATGAACCGACTTTCAATTTGTATAGCTTAAAATATAGATATTAACACCGACCAGGGCCTTTTAAACACGATTTTGATGCGACTGCAGTATTCTCGTCAGCAGAGCAATTATTATTGTAGATCACTGGGCAGAAATAATTAAGTGGAGAACAAATTTTTGCAGAAATTTTGCAGAAAACATAAATTTGGTGCACAAGTCTTTCTTAACAGTAAAAATCGAACCAGTCATGGACCCCTATGAAATACCCCAAA
>JAHWFP010266547.1:0-25262 GCA_023313725.1 Lithobius niger | reverse complement strand
AAGGCCGTGTCAGTCTGGCTCAGCGGTAGGACCTTGGCCTTTGATTTCAAAGGTCCTGGGTTCGATTCCCCGCTCAGGCAGTCTGACATATAAGTCCAAAAGGCAACGTAAATAGGTTTGCATCTGTATTTAGTTATTCCTTTAGGGCTTTAAGTTTTTTAAGGCTTACATCCGTATTTTATACGCTTAAGCGTTTTTTAATACTAATGATTCTGTAAACGAACAATAAGTATAGGATATTACCCGTTTTCCGAGTGCTGAGAGCTAACAATGTCGAGAGGCGCAGCATCGAGATATTGTTTGGATTTCAGCACAAGGAAAGCGAGTGATATCCTATTTATTAACCCGTTTTTGCCTCTCAGTCCGACGATTGTTGGCTGTGTTTGTTCGTGCTCGGTGATTATTGCAGGCGGAGCAATATTTTCTTGTTCCTTTTTTGTTGAGGCAAAACAAATTATGGAGTTAGAGGATCTATTTGACTTATCGAGTAACCATGATGAAGACAATATGGACAATGTTGGCTTATCAGGTGACGCACCAGGAGATGCTGCTAACAAAGACGATGGTACTAATAAAGAACAGTTAAGAGACATGTTTTTTGGTGGAACGATTAATTTTAATGAAGGTTGCAACGTTATTTTCAATTTTAAAATGATTTAATTAGCAAACTAGCATACTTAAAGTCTTAAAATGCATAATGCACTCGTTAATTTACTGTGGTTCATGACATTTAAATAAAAAATATACTTGCTTAATATGTTTTTATTATTTTGGTTTGTGCCATTAATACCAATCCAATTGCCAGTCTATAATTCACGAATTCATTAATTTGCTGTAGCTGCTGACACTTGTATAAAAAAATTCTTTCTTAACTTTTTTTTAAATTTATGTATTGCCGGTTTATAATAATCAAGAATGTATCCTCCATTTTGATGCAAGAGCCAACTGCCATTTTGATGCAAGAGATCGGCTCTTGCACTGTGCGTTCTTGTTTCATTGTTGCGCTCCTGCATCGTTACATTGTTAAAAGAGGACTGAAAGGCAAAAACCGGATAATAAATTGAAAGATAAAGTAGAAAGATGCACCTGCCACAAGACAAGAGATATTGAATGGCCTTGTTGAGAATACAAATTATACTAATCCAAGAAAGAAAGAAAACTGCGCAGTCTGGGGAAGGGACAAGGCGGTTGGCATGATGGTTAGCGTGAATAACTCGTGTGTCACAGATGACAGCGTTGAACCTAACCTCAGCAACCATGGCATTTTCGGGAAGGGAAAAGGACCCTACGATGCCTCGTGCTCATGTCAACTGTGGCACGCAAGAGATCCTAGAAATTTCCGATTGTTCCTCCCTCCATCTTAGTTGTGGCTACAGTTGAGAGTATGTCATGCCTGTAGGACTGCACTACGAGGGAGGGGCACCTTGCCTAAGGCTCCGGTCAAGCTTAGATACTGTTCAACCTTTCTCAGGTATTAGATATACTGTATTAGATAAAATATTTCAATGCCTATATCATGTTACTCTCGGATACCATGCATACAATGCTGACAGTGTGTATATGTGTACAGTATGTTAAGTTTATACACAGTGTGTGTATGCAGTTCTAATTCAAAATCATAATTGGATACTGCAATTCAAATTCTTAAGCGCAACGCAGGCTAAATACTTCAAGAGAGGACTCCTAAGGCAGGCTTTTTTTCCATTTCTTTTCATCCATCAAAACCTTTTCAAGTACGTTAAATGCAACATCTAAAATGCAAAACACTACACAAACCCCTACTTACGAGCAATTAAAAACATTGAAACATTCAGTGAAAACATGTTCAGTGAAACTGGCCCCATTTTTCCCAAGGTCTGGAGCTACTTGTACAAGATGTTGTCGCTTGATCCGAACGCTGGCAACTCCTCTATCCATCGAGAAGTGCCACACATTTAATGTGGGCAGGAAAGATTTTGGCTACCTGGACAGCCTCGGCAAGATGCACTTGCCTTCATCTTCTGAGGTGAAGGGACCTGGGGATATGGTTCACAGGTGACCTCAAATCTTCAACGCATTGTGACTCGATTTGTGCTGCAGCTTACCGCAGATCTGCAATTGTTAAACGATGTCCCAGGATGTTGGAATTTTGGCCTGGGCATTTAAGATCTATGTCGGCCCTCTTCTAGAATATGCAACCCCAGTCTTGTCTCCATTCTTGGTGTGCGACATAGACATGATCGAAAAGGTACAGAGTCGTTTTACCAAGAGTCTCCTCGGCTTTGCGATGTCCCTTACTTTGTACGCGTTGAAATGGCCCCTTCAATCGGTCGAATGCGTGGACAGTCTGGTAAGCTTGCTATCCCAACTGCTAGGCTTGACTATCGTTGGTATTTTTTCTCTGTGCGTGTAATTAGGGTTTGGAATGCCCTTGATGCTACGTACTCCGATAGTATCTTCCGCCATTTGTTGGATTCTGAACCTCTTGTCAAATCCTTGAAGCGCTTCCTTCCTCCATAAGGATTGCCAGATGTGCCTTTGTCCTCCACACCCCGGCTTGGTGCTATCGGCCCAAAGCCCTTCCGTGTCCGTCCACTCCCTTTCGAGGTTGTGGTAAATCTGTTTTTATTTATTTATATCTACGATGGTGTGATTTCAAGATTTTGGGATTTTATTTTTATTTTCGAAACTGAAAGTTTTCCGAAATATCCATTCTTAGTTTCTGATTTTCATGTCATGATATACCCACAAATCAAATCAAAATGATAACCTTGGAACAAGCTACAGGGTATCAAACAGATAAACCAACTGCATCACGCACAAACAAATATAAACTTTCGAGTGGGTTAGTGAAGCTCTTACCATCTTTGGCGCACAAGTTAACTAGAATGGTTTTAAAAATTAACAAACAAAATTTCGCAGTCTTGCAAGCAACACTCCTCCATTAAAAGTAAATAAACATACACAAATCGCTCTTAATTATATAGGAGTAAAGGAAGCACAGTAGCAGAGGAGCTAAAATCATCTATTAGAAATAGCTAAGACTATCTTAGGTGTACGAGACGACGGCGACTTAACAATTAGTATATTTACACTAACCATGGGATGAACGGGTGAAAGGGGATGCGGCTGATTGAGTGAGTGAAGCGAAGGAAATAAGTATTTGTTAACCAGTGTGTGCATGAGTACATGAGTGACTAAACTGTACCAATGTTGCAAACGGTGCATCTAACACCCCCTGTGCATAGCACGTACTAGTGAAATATAATTCCATTATATAGGCTGATTATCACTTCACTCTTTCCTTTACTCCTCTTATTTACTTCATACACAATTTTGAGACATTTTTATAATTTCTGCTCTTGATCACATGCTAATGTAATAATAGACATCATCAGTAGACAGTCCATCAATTAAAACGTTAGACAAAATGTCAGTTAAATTCCACTTAGCAATTTTAAAAGAGAAACAAAAGTCCTTCCGAGTTGCTGACATAATAGAATGCATCATTAAAACGTCACCTACTGCACATTCTTGGGAAGTGATTTAAATAACTTTACCCATGCCTGAGTACAGGTGGTATTTTAATGCCTTGTCCAATATGACAGGATGCGCAGATGGTGGGCAAGACGCTTGTCTGTTTAAAAATTCTAACCATTGTGTAAACTATCTTTCCATTAAAAGTAGGACCTAATATTGTTAGTGTATCTAAAAAATTTAACAATTTAAAATGGCTAAAAATGAATAAAGTGTTTGTAATGTGTTTGTCGAGTGTCAGGCAGCGAAAATTGTGTAACTGGTCAAAGTTCCCTGAATATACCGTAGCTTATGGTTTTAAAAGGCAACTAAATGGTAATTGTTATGTGATTTGAGATATAACTAATTTGGTATGTAAATTTGGGATATATGTGCTGTACGTTACAAAAGTTATGTTAGAAAAATTATCATTTCTCGCTTGAAGTTTAAAATTCAAAACTTAAAGTTTCACTTGTGTTCATAGACTTGTGAGCAGATAAGCGCTCAATGAGGGGTTGGGTTTAATGAGTCAAGTTGACAGCTTTAGAAATAAGGCCATAATTGCATTTCTAGCAAGACTGGCAGATGCATAATTAAATCTGAAAATATAATGAGTCTCCTCTTCAATTATAAATTTGTTAATTACATTCACGTACCTTATGTAATAAGATTGTAGGCAAAAGGATAAGCCCTGAAGAGATCATTTTCAAGCTGGTATTTCTACCGTCAGTAGCGAAATCTCGAAATCCAGTCTGCTATAACAAATTTTCAACAACGTCACTACTTAAAAGACTTGTGTCTTGTGGTGCTTGTAGTTATAGTGAGACAAAAATGGCACAAAAATCCTTCGAGGACTGTAGAAGACCTGCCAAAGCAAAACAAAAACCAACAATGAGTCCAGAAGACGTCTTGGTTAAAAGACTTCGACGATTGGCACAGGCGATAATTCGAAAAGACCAGCTTCCGTCTTATGCCATTCCAGGTTTGAGTGACATCTTCAAAGTTGACCAATCCATCACTTTTAGAATTGGATGGGGCCTAATAATTGTGGCTTGTTTCATTCTATGCACTTACCAGGGTGTTGAGAGGCTTCAACATTTCTTGGATTACCCTGTAGTAGTAGATGTCACAATTGACCAAGATGAAAATCTCTCTTTCCCAGGTATTACTGTATGTTCCCCTGACCTGGAACTAGTTGCAAATAAGTTTTTGACGAACAAAGTCTTGGAAGCTTACCGAAGGGTTAAGGGAAAGAATTTAAGTTGCATGGAACGTTCCCACGTTTTGGTTTACCATATTCTGAAGAAAACAGTTGAACCGCTGTGGGAAAGTTACCTGCACAACACACCTCGCTGGGTTACACCTTCTGTTCGAGGAGTCAAGGTTTGTAGTTTTTCATATTAAGGAAATAACTTAATTTTGGATTCCAATTCATTATTTGTATCCAAAAAATACCCCTTTTATGAATAAATTCATACTTTCAACTTGATTGTCGGAGACTTCAAGAAAATAATACAATAACTGATATACTTTGCCCTATACCCCCTCTGAGAGGAAGAAATAACAGAAGTACTTGTAACAATGCTTCTATCAATGTAGGGGATAATTTAATGCTCAGTTACAATTACTATTATTATTATTATTATTATTATTAATTGTTAATTGTGCACATACAGATACT
Organism: Lithobius niger; assembly: GCA_023313725.1. Taxonomy (NCBI): domain Eukaryota; kingdom Metazoa; phylum Arthropoda; class Chilopoda; order Lithobiomorpha; family Lithobiidae; genus Lithobius; species Lithobius niger. Next base: position 20,086 of record JAHWFP010266547.1, on the reverse strand, counting down.
AATGTATCTCGTGCAAAGTGTGTAAATAAAGTATTATTATTATTATTATTATTATTATTATTATTATTATGAAATAGTAATAATAATAGTAACATACAACATAGCATTTTTCTAGTTTTAAGTTATAGTAACTGTACATATATTGTAAGTCAAATTGCTTGCACATACAAGTCGTAAGACTTCGTGCCTTTTGTACCTAGTACAACTGAATAAAGCTTATTATTATTATTATTATTATTTTAATTTAATTAATGATTATTATATTGAGAATGAATTATTTATTAGTAAAGATAAAACCTTGCAAATGGACATTACAGTACCAAAAATGAAAATTACAAATAGTAAATAGATTATTAAACATTATGGGAACTGCAAAAACTTATATTCTGGTGGAAACAATCACATTTGTAGTAATAGGTGTGTTAAACTAGAAAAAGAACAAACGATGAAATATTTGGGAGTGGAAATTGATGTAAATTGGTCGTTTAAAAAGCATATAAAAGAGCTGATAAAAAAACTTAGAAAATTAACCTCAAGATTATACAAACTGAGAGAAATCTTAAATAAAAAACAAAAAAAAATTATTTATGATGCTTGGATAGCTAGTATCATCAGATATGGAATTGAAATATGTGGACAAACAACGGATTACTTAATTCAAAGATTACAAAAAAACACAGAATAAGTTAATAAAGATTCTGTTTGAAGAACCAAATTTGAAAAAAAAAAAACTCTCTTTAAGGAGAATAAAATTATGAAGATAAAGATCTAAAAAAATGTGTCATTTTGACAAAGTATTTTCTTAATAATAAACACAAAGTTCTAATAAATTATAAAAGTGAACCCAGAGCAGGAAAAAATAGTTATAAATTGCCAATATGTAAAAATAATTATGGAAAAAGAAAAAGGGATTATTTATACCAGACTTGTTCAATGGAGTACCAAAGGAAATAATGAAGTGTATGAATAAGGTTGAATTTTTTTTTTAAATGCAAACTTATATACTGGAAAATAGAAATTAGCATACATATATATTAAGAAGAAAGATTATCGAATTGTTAGTGTAAAAATGAATGTGAATTGTTATGAATACATGTGCAGTCGATGTTGTGATAATGAAAATTTGTTGTTAAGACTGATGACTTACGAAACTCATACAAGCTTTTTAATTAAGGCTTCGAGGGTTACAGTAATACTGTAATTATATGAAATAAATTTAATAATAATAATATTATTATTATTTTATTTTATAAGTACAGAAAAAACAATACAAATCAATATCCCAGTACCAAAAATAAATAAGTTTAAAGAAAAATGGATTATAAAGCATTATAATGACTGTGTAAACCTGGAAGTTAATAATAAAAACATGAAATGTAAAATGGATTGCACAGTACTAGAAAAAAGAAACACAGCAAGATACTTAGACACGGATATAGATTTAAACTGGAACTTCAAAAGCCATATCTTGAACGTAATAACAAAACTAAGACAAATACTACCGAGGATCTGCCAATTAAAGAAGATGTTTAATACAAAAACAAAAAAATTCTTTATGATGCATGGATAGAGAGTATCGATTTTGTCATGCTGTGGGGATAAAAAAAAGTAAATGAAGCATGTATCGAAACCATAGAGTGAGAAAAGCAAACGATTAGCAAGTCTAAATTACGACGATATGACAAAAAAACTATTAAAAGATTTTTATATGCTAAGTAAATAACTGACGAAAAATAAATTACACATGAACAAAGAAAAAACTAGCTCTCTACCAATAGTTAGCTCACACATGAAAAGTAGCACTAAAAATATATTTTTTAATACTGATACAAGAAAGCCTTGCTTAAAGTTGACAAAGCTAAATATTTGGAATTAACTTTAGACAAAAAAAAGGGAATTTCTTTATTAACACATGTATATTAGAGTTCGTTTGTGCACGAGCATTTTCAGAAAATGGACAGGAGGAGGAGGAGATTGATTGATTGATTGATTGAGTGAGTGAGTGAGTGATTATGGAACGTAAATCTCAAAAGATTGTCAGTCCCTGATACCAAAACAAACAAAGCATACAAGCCGAAAACAAACTAAACCAACTTACACGAGGAAGAGGAGCAGTAGAGGCTTAACAATATCAAAATGTAACAATGGTGCAATAAAGAGGCGAGGTGCACAAGTAGCCCACTCAAATTAGACCAAATTACACCAAATTTAGGTCTAATCGTGGAATAATTTATAATAAGCTAATTTTTGGCACAGATATTCGTAATGGGCTCAGGTTCAACATACTAAAAGTCCTCAGCTGTCCGTGTTCAGCTAATGCCGCCATCTTGGAAATATGGCACCCGGTATCGGTTTTTTCAATATTTCTTGGTAACGGTTGCTCGGCCATGAAAATATGCTTCGTCCAAAACTGTAGAGCATGAAATTTTCTACAAGAAATGTTCGATTCTTTTTTTTCGTAGATTCAATGATTCAGCCAATAAATTGTGTAGAAGAATGTTGAGCATCTTGGAAACAAGCACCCACAATCGGTCTTTCTCAATCTGGAAACGGCTGCATAAAATATGTCTAATCCGAAATTGTAGAGCATGGAATTGTCTACAAAAAAGGTTGTTATTTTTTTTTTAAACTGAGTCAATGATTCAGCGAATAAACTGTGTCAAAAACGGTAGTTGCAGTGATATTCGTGTTCAAAGTATTATTGCGAGCCCTCTAATATCCTGAAATGGATATGATTTGAATTTTCTGAAAGGTGGGAATCTATTCTTTCCATCAATCATAACCAAAATTGTTTAACTTAGATAGGGACCGTCTTACACTCAAAGGTGAAGAGGTACCAGTGAAAGCGTACGGTGATTTTCGAATTCGAAGTGCTCTAACGAGCCCTATAATAGGCATAAATGGATATGCTTAGGATTTTCTGAAAGGTGGGGATCGATTCGTTCCATCAATTCTACCCGAAATTGCTTAGCTTAGAGAGAGAACAACCTATGCTTAATTAAAGGTGAAGAGGTAATGGCGTTACGGTGAAAGCGTTTGCTGATTTTCAATTCAAAGTGCTCTTGCGAACCTTGTAATAGCCTGAACAGGACATTCTTAGAATTTTTTGAAAGTTGTCGATCTATTCTTTCCATCAATCCTAACCGAAATACTTCAACTTAGGTAGGGACCGTCGTACACCCATTTAAAGGTGAAGAGGTAACGCCATAGCAGCGAAAGCGTACGTTGATTTTCGAATTCAAACTGCTCTTGCAAGCCCTCTAATAGACCAAAATGGACATGCTTAGGATTTTCCGAACGGTGGGGATCTACTCTTTCCATCAATCCTAACGGAAATTGGTCAACTCTGATTCGGACCGTTCTACGCCAATTTAAATGTAAGGAGGTAAACGCGTAGAGGCAAAATCCAATTCAAAGTGCTCTTGCGAGCTCTCTAATAGCCCTAAATGGACATGCTTAGGATTTTCTTAAAGGTGAAAATCTATTCTTTCCATCAATCCTAATCGAAATAGTTTATTTTAGATAGGGACCGTCTTACACCTATTTTAAGGTGCAGATGTAATTGGTGTAGCGGCTATTTTGAATTTCAAAGTGCAATTGGAATGCTCATATTGTATTTTTACCAAAGGTAAACTATTTCGGTTAGAATTGATGGAAAAAATATATTCTACCTTTCAGAATATCCTAAGCATGTCCAATTCGGACTATTAGAGGGCTGACAAGAGCACTTTGAATTCGAAAATCAATCGCCGTCACACCACAACCTCTTCACCGTTAACTAGGCGCAAGTTGGTACCTATTTAAGCTAAACAATTTCGGTTAGGATTGATGGAAAGAATAGATGCCCACCTTACAGAAAATTCTAAGCATGTACATTTCTGGCTATAGAATTCGAAAATCACCATACGCTTTCACTGCTACGTCCCGCCCCCTTCACCTATAAATGGGTGTAGGACGGTCCCTATCTAAGTTAAACAATTTTGGTTATGATTGATGAAAACAATAGGTCCCCACCTTTCAGAAAATCCTAATCATATCCATTTCAGGATATTAGAGGGCTCGCAAGAATACTTTGAACACGAAAATCACTATTACTAACTTTTTTGGTTGTGTAAATCACCCACTCCACCTACCCCAGGGTTTTTTTTTTTTGAACTTGCTATCATAGCTATTTTTTCCCAGATACTCTTCATATGCATTCATGCTTTGCTCAGAAAGTGACAAATTCCATCAATTTTGGGTCCCAAGCCATCCAACTGTATGAAGTGTAATGTACATTGAGTGCAGTAGCGCCACACGCAAGGCCTCTTTGACATTGTTTATTCGCTGAATCATTAATTCAGTTTTAAAAAACACGAATAGAACCTTTTTTTATAGACAATTCCATGCTCTAGAATTTCTGATTAAACATATTTTATGCAGCCGTTTCCGTGATAGATTGACAAAAACAGATTTCGGGTGCATGTTTCCAAGATGGCAGCATTGCTCAACATTCTTCTACACCGTTTATTGGCTGAATCATTGAATCTACGAGAAAAAATGAATAGAACATTTTTTATAGAAAATTTCATGCTCTACAGTTTTGGCCTGAACATATTTTCATGCTCGAGCATCCGTTACCGAGATATGTTGAAAAAACCTATGGCGGGTGGCAGTAGCGCAACATACACCTGAAGAATTTTAGTATGTTGAACTTCATGTCACTACGAACATCTGTGCCAAAAATCAGCTTATTAAGAATTATACAGAGCATTTGATCTAATTCGTCTGGGCTAAAGATGGGATTCGAGATCACTCGAACAAGATGCAACGATTCTTGACCGACGGGAAAGTAACAGTTTCGTTGTATCTTGTTTGAGTTAGCATTGTCAAGAACCAAAATGTCAAGAACCATTGTGGAGAACCAAAATGAACTGGTCTTGGTTTTAAACCATAGGATGCGAAGTCCTTAATTTCGAATGACTTATTTAGTTCTTTAATGTGGGCTTTGGAAAGCCAGTTGAAATGTTTCCGCGAATGTTTGCCATGATACTGCATCTGACTGCAACAATGCAGAGTCAACTACTCATTGAGATGACACATGCTAAATCTAGACACACGCTAGTGTTTTGCCGTCAAATAATAAACATCGGACGAAGCTTGGGCAGAACCTGAACATAAATACGCATTTCTAATTTTCCGTTTTTTTTGCAAACGAAATTGGGTGGACAGAGGACACACCGTAGACACGACAGATCAGACTGTAGCAATTACAATAAAAGAAAAGCGAAAAAGCCAACAAATTAAACTAACAAAAAACGGCATCATCGTTTAGAATAAAAGTATTAGAACTCGTATCCCCATACTCACAGCGAGCACAACGAACTATAATTTGAACTCCAATTTCAGGGAACAAGGATTGTGACATGCCAGCCGCCATGCACACGAACATACGTACAGTATTGGACAATGGAATTTAGACAGTTGAGAAGGGGCAACAAGTCTACATCGATTAATCATGCTTGGTTATATTAAGAAGTTGTTAAATTTAATAAACGAATATTAATAACTGCAAAATAAATACAATACTGTGTATGCTATTGCAACTGAAAAACATTAAAGTTGTTGAACACAGAATGAAGTCAGTCAATCACACATACTGCAAATCTCTTTTTATGGAATCTGGATATGCCAAGAAAATATGGTGGCTTGTTTACAGTCTCAGGAAAAGAGTAGCATTATGCGTGGTAAAACCTATCTGTAAAGTATTCAATTGACTTTAAAAGTATTACCATTTAATTAAAAATATAAATAGAGCTACAGTTTTAAAATTGATTTTATTTTAAAGTCTATTTGAAAGTCAATTTTGCGGTTTTATTTTAAAGAAATACATTCAAGAAACGTTGAATTTAGGAATAAAAAAAGCCGTGGAAAGCCTATAGGCAAAAGAAACCTAGGAAAAACAGCCAATGAAAGAAAAAAAAAAAAGAGAAAGATTTCCGCAAAACGAAAGTCCAGGGAAAAAGGAATGGACAGTAGACAGCCAGTGGACGAAATGCTGCGAAATAAAAAAAAAAAAAACAGTCGGAGATATCCGCAGGAAATAGCTGAAGGAAAACAATCTGAGGAAAATAGCCGAAAGAAAACACCGTTTCCTAGTGAAATTTCTTACCGAACCTAGGTTTGATTAGTATCTCTAATGCATGGTGCAGTAACAACCCGGACTACTGCACTGTGACTGAGGTTGGCATGACCTAGTTATCGACGCGCCATTAAGCCTCAATCCTGCCTCCCCCACCCCCCTCAACCCAACCTATTTAAAAAAAAACAGCAAACATTTTACTTCGGTTATTTACGTGGTCTTTTTTTTCGCGGCTTCTTTTTTCCTTTGAGTTTTTAGTCTTTACTTTAGTCTAATCCACATCCGGAGTTTCATTTTCTGGCAGTGTGTTGCCGGTAGTTGTGATTAGTAGAGGTTTTACAATCTTTATTCTCCCCGCGCAAACCCCCCCCCCTCCCCCCTCAACCCCCTCCCTAACGGGACGCGAGATGAAATGAAGCTCCTGAGTTGAACATTTTCATCAATCAAGAACGAAAGTTAAAAGTTCGAAGCGATCAGATACCACGCTAGTTCTAACTGTAAGCTGAATGAAGTTGAATTGAAGATTTACATTATTAAGAAACTGTAAGCTGATTTGGTTGAACGAATACCGACCCTGCTGATGTTTTTGTGACCTTGTATTCCGTGCCCCCTTCCATTAAGAGGTTGCCTCAGTATATATCGTCGGCTTAGGAATCAAAGTTAAAGTTTGGAACTGAACGTTTCTCGCCAATCTGGTCACAAAACATGGGACAATTCAACATCACACAAAAGTTTCCAATATCAACTTGCATGTTTTGAATTTGACTTTTGAACCAATTTTTGAATGAGGCAGGAGTTGTGGGTCATAGGGGGTTCCCCCCTAGAAAAAACCCAAATTATTACCCTTTTCACAATGTTAGACCCATGGTTCCTTGCTGGCACCATTGCCCTAGACACCTTCTCAGCCTGAAAGCCGAACACACACTGACTGGTCACGTGATCTTGCTCAAAAACCCCTGGCATATTAATTCCCTTTTAAAACCTAACTACCCACCACCCCTTGGAATTACAGCCAAATTTCAAAAACTAAAACATTGCCAAAAGTTGCAACAAAATGGCGACTAATTTATGCACAATCGAAACTGACCAATGACAGGACAGAAGACATATTTTTGACCAATGAGAACTCTTGATTCAATTTGGAAGAGTCTATTCTTGGTGGCCATTTTCCTGACTGAAACAGAACAAAATGGACGCCCGTTCTGGTTAAGGCAAGTTACTTTCAAGCCTTTCGTACAGATACCAATTTGGTTCTACAGTAACAAGCTAGCTTTTAGTACCAAATGTGGTGGGTCCGAGCCCCAGAGTTGCTCATTTTTTCCTATCAATTCTTGATCTCAAAATACCAAATAAACATTTCTTTTCAAGTGTCTGCTGTCTCTTCCCTCTGGGTTAGAGGCGAAGGCTCTCATCTTCAATCCTGATCTTGTGGGTTTGATCCCCAGAGCGGCCGTATTTTTCCCCATCAATTATAAGACTTCAAATACAAAATAACGGCCTTATTTTCAAGTATCTGCTATCTATCCCCTTGGGTTAGTGGCTGAGGCTGTGGTCTTCCATCCAGAGGTCCTGGGTTCGTTCCCCAGAGTGGCTGTATTTTTTCCCGTCAATTCTAAGTCTCCAAATGTCAAATAACAGCCTTGTTTTCACGTATCTGCAGCCTATTCCCTTGGGTCAGAGGCTAAGACCGTGGTCTTCCATCCAGTGGTCCTGGGTTCGATCCCCAGATGCCCATTCTTGGTAGCTTATGTTAAGACGAATTACTTTCATACAGAATCCAGTTTGGTTCTGCAGTAACTTGCTAGCTTTCAGTGCCAAGGGTTGTGGGTTTGATCCCTACAGGGGCTGTTTTGCCCCCCTTTCAAAGCTAAGTCTCTAGATGCCCTAATATCACCCTTATTTTCCAGTATTTACCATCTATTCCTGATGTCTGTGTGGTAAGGCTCTGGGTTCAATACTCAGAGGTTGATTTTTTTCCCCTTTGAATGCTAAATCCCCAGATACCAAATGTTACCGTTATTTTCGATTGTTTACTGTCCATAGTGTTGGTTTCTTTTGCTTAGGTTATTGTTAGTTTAGCGTAAGTTACTCATGCCAAAAATCAACCGTGTCAAGACACACACGCTGATAAAACACTGCCTCCAGTTACCTCAAGATGTTCGAGTGTTACAGATTCTTTTTTTTAATCCCAAAATGGCTGTTTCTTTACCTCCTCTGATAATTTGTTACTTGACCATGAATTCCAAAAAAAAATGTTCGTAATTTTTACCCTGTTCAGATGCAAGCTGTTAATATTTTTCCCTTGAAAAATTAGTACATTTATTTTAAATTTTTCTTAACTTAATTTTCTCGTACTATTTTTTCAGAATGTATCCTTCGTAGAGGACTCATTTATTCGCCTGATTGGATTCTGCAAAAGCTTTAAGATAAGTAAGTTTGGTCAATAACCCAAAATGCAAAAATCTAGAGTAAGGAGTCATTTAGCTAATGATGTCAGAATGCATTTTGTCAAGTAAAAGCTAAAAATACTCATAAACAAAAGACGGGAATATGTACATTTGGAGTATCGGCAATGGACCCTTCATTCATTAATGAACCACTATTTCGGTCGGTATTTTTTAATTCTGTTGTTAGATAAGCAGTGGATCCTAGGAATGGTTTACCACTGGTGGGCCTGACAGCTGGAGTTGTCGCGTTAGTCAGTGAACGTGGAACAGGGTGGCTTTGGACTTTTGAGGCTAAAAAATGCTGCAACTGCCTAAATTCCTCATCTCGAGAATCATCGGCTGGTATTAGTACGGATGACCTAATCTTATTGGAAAAGGTTCATCAAAATGAAGGCCAGAGTGGTTTAAATGGGATGTCGTTGCCTAAGTTTACAAAGTTGTGGATTGCCTAAACTCTGTTTTTCTGCCATAGTTCATTCCGTTACTGCTGTTCCTAACGATATGTACAAAAATTGTTTGAGTGGAGGCAAGATTGGGTTGGTCGCAATCGCAACTTTGGTTAATCTGTTATCATTCAGTAGTCGAACTCACTGAGCGTTAGACTGGGGAGAGGACGTTCTGTTTCGACCACACCTACCGTCCTTGGTTTGCTTGGCCTTGTCATGGTGGTGCAAGCTCAAGCTTGTCAAGTTTGAATTCACTGAATTTACTGATCTATTGCTGATCTATTTACTGATCTAAAATCCTGATCCGTACTTTTTTCTACCTCCAGCTTGCGTACCAGTTCACTTTGACAGAGTTTGTACCTAGGGTCCCATTCGTACGTTTTTTCTACGGCCGCAGTTATCTTGTTAATTTTCAGTTTACCCTATTCTTTATCTTTATTTGCCATATTGAGTTTTGCCACAGAGTTTGTACAGAATTTTTTTCTTTGGCCTTATTATCCTGTCCTGGGGTTTTTTTTTTAACGTTTTGGCTTCCATGAATGAAGTATGGCAACCGACTGGGTCCAGCTATAGAAGCCACGAACTAGGGGAATGGTTATGGATGAATTCGGAGACGAACTAACAAAATGGACTTGAGGCTTTAATCGAGAAGTCAGATTGGCTCACACTTTGTCGATGGAAGTCAAAGAGTGGCTCAACATTTAAAGATGTTTATTTAATGCTCACCTTACTCCTCGCAAGACAACCGACACTGCCTTAAGTTTAATATACGTTATCTTAATTCTGGGTGGGGGAAGTAAGTTAGTTTTTCTAACTAGATTTGGTCCGACATAAGCTCATTCGGAGTGAGGACTAGATCTTGAGGCTGGCAGAGTTGAAATGAAGTTTGGGAGAGGGGTATTTTAGTCTGACGCTTGGGGTCTGCATTGCGAATCAAGAAATGTTAGATCAATGAAGCAACTTCATGTGAGTGGAAATACACATAAGTGCAAGTAAAGGTGCATTGTATCGACTGACACCCAGCGTCAATAAAAGTTTTCAGAATGCATCAACAATAAAATAACGCAAGATATCATTAAGATAATACAATTAAAATGTTACAATAAAAAAGACAATAAAGGCCGTAATCATGTTATTTTACCAAATCCACCAAATTTATCACGACTGAACAACTCTCGTAAGTTTATTCATCAAAACGGTGAGAGGTGGAGCGATGACCAGATCTGGTGGTAGCACAGTGAAAACATTTACAACTAGGTGGGAAAAGAAATATCTGCAGCTATCCTTCCTAACGGTTTCAGCAACAAATTTAAGAGGATGGCCTCTTATACGGTCACATCCTTTAATTGAAAAGAATCGATTACAATCTACATTAGTGAGATTATAACAACTAAGTTTAGGTCAATTTTTAACGTCCTTAATTCAAGAGAGCCAAATTCAATATTTTTAAATCTCTTTTGAATAACTATTGGCTTTAAAACCACTCAAGTACTTGATGAAACACTGCTGAACTCACTCGGCATTGTCAATATCCTTAAAGAAGTGTGGTGACCATACTTGGCTTGCATATCCCAGAATTGGTCTCGCGAGAACTGTGGATGCTCAAATTTTAAAGTCACCAGACACCAAACAATGATAACCACGGTCATGCTTAGCTTAGTAGTCTTTACAACATGGTTACAATGAGAACTACTTTTCAAATCACTACTGAATCACACACCAAGATCCTTGACCTCAACTACGTGATCTAATATTTTACTAACTAACTATACATTTATCTTCTATTTTTGGATCCTATATGAGAAACTTTGCATTCCGAGCTCGAAATTGGTATCTACAATTTTTTAACGGGTTTCAAGGGTTGATGATGTCAACGCAAAATTGTCGTCACCTGTATATGTTTAATAAGATTGTAGAATTGAATATCATCAGCAAAGTTAGGTTCTTAACGAAAGAGTGTTCATGCTTCAGATCGTTAATATAAATCAGAAATAACTGGGGTCCCCAGACAGATACCTGAGGTACGCCACTAGCAATCCAAATATGACGATAAATAGCTTATTACACACAGACCTATTGTGTTTAATTTGTTAAGAAATTTGTGATTCATTTAAAAATAGTGCCACCAATACCAGAAGCAGCCTAGTTTTAATTAAAACAACATCATCCGAAACACCTGATACCATGCCATGCCATAAAGTATCTTTGTAGACCTGTCACAAAGACACTTTAGTGGTTGGACAACAGTAGATCTCTCTGCACACGGCCAGTAATTCTACTGGGTAAACAAGTCATATATATTGGTTTATAATTTGAAGAATCGGAAACATTACCCTTCTTAAAGACAGATGTAATTTTTCCTAGTTTCGTTGTAGGTTTCCCCTCTGGTAAAAAGCTGCTTGCTTAAACTAAGTAATTCATTTTCTACGATTTTGATGCATTTTTTGCTCTCTACGAATACGACAAGGAAGTGATGTCATTAATTAAGCTGAGCAGTTGTTCCAGGAAATTAAATCCGCCAGTAGGCTCGTGGCATGACCAAGCTAAAATGGCAACAGTAGCAATAAAATTTCTCATGCTTCAAGAACTGTTGATTTTAAAATACATTTTGGACATGCAAGCAGCTGGCATGAATTATTAACAGGTAATAATTCGCGTGAAAATAGCTTCATTTGATAGAAATTGAGGCTAGGGTTACTGAATTCAAGGAAGAATAGATGAATATTTAGACAAAAGAGCGAAAATGTGGTCTAAGCATAGAATGGAGCCATATTGGCTCTTCTTGTCCAAGTAATATATTCGTTCTTCTTTGGTTGAACCGACCATGATATTGGAGGCTTTTAGCTGTAAAATCAATGATGCTTACAAACATCCTGTCAATAGACCTCGAACTAGCTGGGGTACAGTAATTTTCATCGTACGGTGTACAGTCTTTAGGCAGCTTGATCTATTTTAGCCCTTTCCTCCAGTTACGTGGAAAAGGCCTTTTTGGTGTATGGTTGTGTTTATTTTAACTCATTAGGAATAGCAATTGCTAATGATATAGAACACACTGCCACGTAATTCCATTACACAATTAGGTGCCAGTAAACGGGATAACCTTTTTAATTTTAATTTTATTTTGTTGTTAAAACGTTCAAATTGTTACAGTTGTTGACACGTAAAAAACTACGTCAAAAAGGATTTTTTGACATAACGGGTAAAACCTGGATAAAAACAGCCGCAAGTCAAAAACTTCCAACTCTGCCAAGCTACATGAGCTACCTGCGTCATCATTTGGGTAAACAAATAAAAATCGATTTCTTTCCGATTTCTGTATTCTACTACTATATATCCCCCAAAACTAAAACTGGTAGAAAACCCGTCAAGTTTCCAAAAACGGTCGGCCTTTGAAGGTAGTGATATCATTCCACCAGGGAAAGGCCACCAAGGTTAATCCTATTAGCCAAGTTAATCGCACATACTAATAGTTTGAAAGTTAAATGAAAACTAGAAGATTACTACTAGCGGTAGCAATCTTCAAGTTTTCATTTAACGTCCAAAGTATTATTCGGTGCGATTAACTTGGCTAATAGGATTAACCTTGGCGGCCTTTCTCTGGTGGAATGATATCACTACCTTCAAAGGCCGACCGTTTTTGGAAACTTGGCGGGTTTTTCTACCAGTTTTGGTTTTGGGTGGATATCACAACGTCCATAAGGTTACACGGTCTAAGATACTTCAATCCCATTTTTGCACACACTTAGTTTTTAGTTTTTTCCTAATCTCTGACCCTTTCCCTTACATTTTCCACAATTTGAAACATTTCTGTCGCATTAGGATTTATCCTCAACATGCCAAAATATGCTTTCAGTTGCTTACAGTTAACAGACACATGTCAGCTAGTGAGCCGCCTTTTTATCATTAACAATCAATTTTTAACAATCGGATGTCTACAATGGGATGATCTACTGTTATTTGATCTACTGTTACTTGGCGGCGACACACTAGCGTGTGTCTAGATTCTAGCAACACTCTTCAATGCTATCTGTTTGCTTCGTTAACCGTGTACCATGTGAGTGACTGTTTTTTTAATTATTAAAAAGAAAGACCGTTACAGGATCGAAGACGATCAGACACCGACCTAGTTCACACAGTAATTATACTATTCTTAGTGTCTGTTCTCATTGATACTTATTGTTTCTCGTAGATACCACATTACGGTTTAAAGGATACATGACGCCCCTTCAACTAAAACTGGAGAAAACAGGAGAATGTGATCAATACAGAAAACCAATGGTAACCTGTAGAAATCTATAGACATCTTTTAGCTTTTTATGCAGTACTCTATGAGCTTTTTTCCTAAACCAGTCGGAAAGATCAGCGGCCCGTTCGGCTCGATTTTGCCGCGCTTCCTTATTTAGAAACAGACTGAATGCTTCAGCTATGCATGAACGCAAGTTCTCAATTATACATTGGGTAGCCAAGGGCGTTACTAAGCAGTTTTAATTAAATACCAGCCGATAAATTAGTTTATTTCTTTGAGTCGAGTGTCTTGCAATAATAATCTGACCAACCTTGATTATCAGTGTCCAATGTCGCTTAGCAAAAGTGTAAATTGAACATTATACATTAGATAAACATTGTGGTCATTAAACGTTCAAAGGATTGAATGGAATTCCCAATGTTAAGGAACCTGCTCATGCATCTCTGTTACTAGAGGCAGTTAACAATTGTAGGTACCCAGTATCACCCACTCGGTGATTTGGGATTGGGTATAGGACGCAGCTTTCCCAAGAGGACCTTACGTTTGAGACTTCCTTTTGGTGGGGGACGGGGGAGATTTTTAAACGTGCTATGTCCGCATAGATTTACACGTATCGTGATCCTTTTAACTACAGTAGTAGTTACCTAACTTTGAATTTAAAATGCTATTAAATCTTTGCTGTTTAAAGGAAATGTTGAATTTGTTTGTTAGTTGGTGTGTATGTCTCCTGTTGTAGCAAGATTATTAAACTTGTCACCTACAAGTTAACTTCAACTAGGCACATATTTTCTGGGCAACCTGTTTTGGAGGAATTTTGGGTGGGTACCCTTTGAGGATTGCATTTTCAGTCATTGTTTTCGGAAAACTGCTAGGTGCAGTGATTTGCTTCAGGGAAGACAAATTTAGTGATTTCAGTAGTACGAGTTCAAGTGGCAACAATACTGAAACACATAAAATGGTTCGCTCGAATGAAGATAAGTTCAGATAATCTTTGTTTTTGGAGAAGCACAGAAAAACTTATGAGACAATGTGGCAGTTTAACCTTAGAGCAATATACTGACTTCGTTACGCAGCTCATCCAGATAGATCAGTACCACATTCTTATATGTGCACAATGGTTGCGAAATTTGCAACTACATTCAGTGTTAAAGATGCTCCACGATCACGTCATCCCCTGGTTCAGACGGAAGTGCAGGTCCATGTCCTAGTCGACTTTAACATTACTTCGAGGCAATCATTTCGCCCTCGAAATGGGTATGACGAAGACTACAGTTCAACAAATTCTTCAGAAGAACGAATTCCATCCAGTCAAGGCACAGTTGCAACAGAAACTTAATGAGGACCCCGACCGCAGACTTCAGTTTTGTGAATAAATGGCTGATATCATCAGTCAAACTCCAAACTACGCCATTTAAGTGTGTTTTAGAGACGAGTTCACTTTCTTCATGCACGGCGAAGTGAACAGTCACAACTGCCAGTATTGGGCAGACGAAAACCCACACTGGATGGAGGAAGTACGCACTCAACGACCACAAAAACTCAATGTGTGGGCTGGTATCTTGGAGGACCGGATTATGGGGTCCTTCATTATCGGTTTAGAACTAAAAGGGCGACTTTATTTACACATGTTGAGTTAGACATGTTGGAAAATGCAATCCTCCCCGTAATCGTTACAGTAATTGAATAGGGCACCGAGGATTTCGACCTGTTTTTCAGCAGGATGGCACGCCTCCCCATTTTCACACAGCAGTCAGAAACTACCTCGACAGTGAATTCCCTGGTCGATGGCTACGTCGAACAGAAGGTGCGGTTAACTTGGCGAATGTTTTGATGTGTTGATATCACTACCTTGAAGGGCCGAACCATTCGGAACTTGGTGGTCCCTGTTACCAGTTTTGGTTTTTGATATGATAGAATTTACAAGACAAAACCAGACCAGCTGGTAGAATATTTAGCTGTAGATTAGTGACGCCTGTCAGTCGGTTGCACCACAAATGGCTAGTAATGTAAGCCAGTCGTTTGAGGCCAGACTATTACACTGACAGAAAGTCGGAAGAGTGCAATTAGAGCATTTAATTTGACAAAAAATATAATAACATTCAAAATTCAAAGCAACTAATACCGTAGTAAAAGGGTACGTTACAAAACAGTCTACCCCCCCCCCCCAACTTAAAGGAAACGTAAGGGTGGTAATGCATTTGGAAAAGTTGTGTCCTAGAGTCAATCTCAAATCACTGAGTGGGCGATACGGGGTACCTACATTTGTTAGCTCTCTCTAGTAACAGAGGTCCATGAGCAAGTACCTTAACTAATTGGATTCAATCCTTTAAACCTTTAATGAACACAATATTGAATTAATGGATAACGTTCAACGTCCGAGTTTTGTGTTCGATCGTTTGGCCAATTTAAGCGGTTGCTAAGCGACATCAGGTACAGTACGCAAGATCGGTCAGATTATTATTACAAGAGATCCGTGATGGGGAGGGGGGGGGGCAGTGATGTCCACGGATTTTAAACCGTAAAAGATGAAGCATTTTGCTGCCACCTCCGTCCCTTTACGTCGTCTTGCACCTGAAATGACACAGGAATGCAGAGGAAAATCCTAAATCATTATTGCTTTTCATTTGTTATCTATTCACAATGTCGGCGCTATTGTGTTTTTGTTTATTATTGCTTGCCAGTTTTTGGTTTTGCAAACTGGAACAATATAATAGCTTTGACTTGCACAACTTTGATGTAGTTTCTCGTTAAATGGTAGCGACAGTTTCCTTTCACATTTGGGGTTTTACATGTAAAAATACTTCAATATCTGTGTTTATGTTTGTGCGAGGGACGTCACAGTAGTAATTTTAATGATTTTTTTCGTATATGGATGACATTTTTTATTATTACAATTTTGTAGATTGCTTTTCATGACTTTTCTGAAAAGCCGCTGCTCAGAGAATTCTACTATTTAAACCAGATTGACGAAGCGGTTTACAGTTTGGAACTGAGGAAGGTAGGTAATTAAATGTTTTCACTACTTTCACTATTTTTACGTGGTCTCTGGAAAAACGGATTTTGTATTTGAACTTACATTAAATAATTTCAAAAATTAATATGGCTGTAAAACGATGACAAGCAGAACTGGCTTAGTGATATGATACAGCGACTGCATGCCCCCCTCGCATTTCAACATGTGGTTAGTGCAGCACATTATGTCGCATCTATTAGACCCATAAATTGTTTTCCTCGATTGCTACAATGCTGCAACACACAAGAATGGTGCAAGAAAGGGAGCAAATCGCACCAGTTTGGAGTATAGTGATACAACGATTTTTGGGCGCGGGGAAATTAACATTGCCAGTCATCTACTTGCGTGGTTTAACTTTAAAGGTGACTTCAGGGAGCTCTAGGTGGTCTCCTTATTTTGCTCGTTTCCGTGCGGTTCGATTTTCTGTCAGGCGTCAAACAGGGAACTCTAGATGCAGAAGGTGTCTTGACACAGAGTGTAAATTAATGGTGTAATCCTGTGGTTTGGTTTCCGGGCCGTTTCGGGTATTTTTCCTTTTTTTTTTACTTCTGATTGATTGTTTGTTTCCTGTAGTTTGTAGTTGAGTTAGAGAACGCATGGCTTTGGGCCTTACAGCTCTGCAATTAATCCGTTAATTCGTTGTTACGAACCAAACTGAAACCAAAATTAAACGGTTTAAGTCTATTTCAGTTTTAAACGTTAGGGTGGTAAGTCTATAATTTTAAGATTGGGCGGCCGACTCGAACAAACGTCTTGTTTACTTTAATGTGGGCCTCGGAAAGCCAGTTAAATTGTTTCCAAATTCTTTTCCTCGATTGTTGGCTAGGATTGCTACAACTGCCTGGAACAATGCAGAATTAATTACGAATCGAACAGAAACTCGCTAGATCAAGACACTTGCTGGTGACAAGTAATACAAAGTATGGACGGAACATGGACATTAATGTGTATTTCTAATGCTTTTTTTTTCGCAAACAAAAGTGTCCGGATAATGGACATACATTATAAACTTAACCGAATCAATGACAATAAAAACGAAAAGAAAAATCGACAAAATTACCAGAACAAAAAAATAAAAACCGTTCTGCCGTTTAAAAAACACTAGCGCTTATGTCCGTAAGATCTCACAGCTGTGAAGGTACACAAATAGAAACCGGATTAGAATTTGCTCAAACGAAACCAAATGTAATTTAAACTTCAATTATAGGGAACTAGGAATGTACCATACTAGCCTCCATGCACACCCATACTCATACATAACCAATCAAACAAACAAAACGGTTAAATATTTCGCATACTAAAAATACTCGCACAAAATATAATCATATACGCTCACATGAAACAACTAAGACCTCAACAAAACGTCTACAGATTTGAAAAATAAAAAATACACACATAAAATGAACACATAATGACTCACACGGAATAGAACAAAAATAGAAACCGACAAACACAGACAAAACAAACTCCCTTACAAAGAAAGAGTTTTCACGTTTCACAAATTACACTGAATGCACACGTAGCTATTCACATGAGACAGACTGAAAATAAAAAACAACAAACAAAGACGAAACACATAAACAAACCAGACACCTGTATAAAACACAAATTAAACACACACATGTGTACGCAAGCGCACGCAAACACACGCGAGCACCCACGCACAAAACAAACAAACTTAAACCACGTTACAAATACAAATTGCGTTCAATTTCATTATCAAAGAATATCGGTAATTGGAGTTCAAACTATAATTCGTTTCGTTGACTGAAGTGTAATACTTTTTTTGTTTCTGTGCCTTCACAGCTGTGAATTCCGTGGGTATACGAGCTCTGTTTTTTTCAATGGTGACGCCTATTTTTATTTATTTTATCACCAACAAGGATGGGAGGGACACGAGTCTTCAGTTGAGAACAGTTGGCCAAGGTAAACTTAGTACGCATCTCCCTTTGTTCTCTTCTAAAGAAGTCCTAGCGTTGCCCTGGCTGGTCGGCGTAACAGGCGTTAACATCCGGATTCCATCCCTAGACCTCGGCAGAATTGTTGACTAGGTAATAAATATTCCTTGGGTATATTGGGAGTTTGCTTTTTGCTTTTTTCGTGACCTTCATCCGGGATTTTGAATTTTATACAGCGGATTTTAAATTTGGGCAGTGCCAAATTAAATAAAGAGATTTGAATGTTTTTGGACTTCTCGGCATTTGGCAGAAAGGAAGGCAAAAAACAATATAATGCAAATGAGTGAAGTAATACTCCCGGAAGAATTAGTCCCACCATACTCTGAATTTTATAGGTTTTATGAATGAATTTACTGAAATGTAACTAAATCCTTCTCCCCTCTAGTGAGCAAAAGATAAAACTACATTAACTTACATCTGTCGGGTTACACCTATATTTATAAAACAGTTTATACAAAAAAATATTGTAATATTGGAAGCAACACTACAACAAAACCGTTATCTGATTACGTGCTGTAATTTGGGCTTTTTTTCTGAACGATCATAAAAGTCTATCCTTTTGACTTCTTAGACACCGTGTAATTGTTAACAGGTATATTTAAAATAATATTAGTAACAACAACGTATGTTTTTATTTGTGAACAGTACGAGTTTCTCAAAAGACCACGTCATAATTGCATTGCCGTAGAAGCATTTACGAAGTGCATGGATGATTGCTATGAAGCCGTTATTGAATCAAACGTAATGTGCAGGTATGTAAACATGGTAATGAATCCATTCATAATTTCTTTGCATTGTGAACATTCTAAATACAACAACTTTTAAGTTTTTTTGTAGATACGTAACTAAACCGTTGCAACGTAGAAATAACAAAAAATACTGCATTATAAAGCCAGTTCCTTTTTCCGGGAGATACGAAAACTACTGACCGTATAAAGCCGAAAGGCCGTATATATGTTGGTTTAGAGTGACAGAACTTGCCAGTCATTCCTTTACTTGCCTGTCACCCTAAGGTGTGAATGGCCTCCTGTCGCTGTTATACGATGGGCCTTGGTTTGTTTGGGACATGCGATCCTCTCATTTTCACCTTCAACTTCCGGGCATTAATCTACTTTACCCTTTAGGCCTGTTTTGCATCTGATTATGTTCTTTACTTTCGAATTTGCTTAGTATTTGCTCTTAATTCCCGCAGCAGTGAAACCCTAGGGCAATTCGTGGAATATTGCATCCTCTTTCATTATATTAGAATTAGTTGTACAATGTAAAGATTGTATGTAAAATTATACAAAAGGCTTTCCATGCTTGCGCGAAACTTAATTCTCGTGTGGGTTTCCTTTTTGCTTTGAATATCACTTTTCTGCTTTTGCTTACCCAACTTGGATTGATTGACGGTGTGCCTCTCTCTGGCCTTATAGACTAATTACGGAAAGAATTCTGAAAGAACTTTTAAACCTGTAAAGTCTGATGATTTTAGAGAGAAAGTAAAGAAAAAAGAATTAAGTTTAAAAAAAACCGGCATGTCCTTCTTCACCCCTACAATTCTAGGCTGTCAAGAAAGACAGAATCATCAAGGACCGCGGTAGCGGTACTTATGTAAGCCTCAGCATGAACTTCCATGTTAAACGTCAAACTTTGAACTCCTATAGTCTCGCCCAGAATTGACATAGACCAACGAAATTCGGTATTTGGGGTCGTGTTGTTACTATTTCACCACATTACAAATTTTAATGACATCAATCAAACCGTTCGGCGTCCACAGCATGGCCATTTCTTGTTGTTGTTCTTGTTGTGCTTGTTGTTGTTGTTGTTGGGACTCTTTGCCCTCACCTGGAGACCGAACCACTGAACCGATTTT
>JAHWFP010266546.1:36660-52811 GCA_023313725.1 Lithobius niger | reverse complement strand
AGCGCGAGTGTCATTCGTTGACCACAGAGCTAACAATACCCATCGCCACTCTAAGCCCTCATGCGAGACAAATGGAAAGCTCCAGAAAAGTGAGAATCGAAAGCTCAAAGCTGCAGCATCGTACCAGTTAGGCTGCATTTCAACGTGAGCCAGATTAAACCTGATGAAAGCTGATTGTGCCACACGTTGTCGCAGTTGTGTTGTTGTGTGGATATAGGCCAACTAATCACTGGCTTGACAGAAGGTAGGGAGGAATGGATGGATGGGGGTTGGAATTAGCTTGAACTAAAAGGGAATTGTAAATCTGGATTCCTTTGAGGAATTAACAAAGAGGGAGAAGATAGTTGAATCTGTTAAGCGAAATTTCACCAAAATACCTGTTTGGTGTGAAAAATAAATCCTACGCCGAACGCCTTGCGGTCCTTCAGTTAGAATCATTGGAATATCGCCGTCTTGTGGCAGACTTCACTTTAACTTTTCAAATTCTGTGTGGTCACATCGATTTCCTGGAAGATTATTATTTTTTTTACCTTGCGTGAAGGCGACCGAACACGTGGTCACTCAAAAAACCGCTCGTCGTTCGGGCAAGGCGTGACTGCAGAAAGTTTTTCTTTGGTAATCGTGTGGTGAATGTTTGGAACTCTCTGCCTGGTGATGTTGTTGCGGCATCCTCACCTGCTGTTTTTAAAGCTAAACTTAAAAAATGTGACCTTCACAAATTTGTAGGCCGGTCCTGCTGACATTACCATTCTCTTGTAAATTTACTTTTTTAGATACTTCTTTTTTTTTATTCTTGTTTTTAACCTGTGAAATGCCTTCAGTCACCACACCATTTTACCTACGTGTTAAATTAGGCTGAGGGTTAGTGACACTTTGGGGTCCTTCTCTGTCCAGTACATTTTAGATGCGAAACATTTTAATTATTATTATTAAGGTCAGATTCGGTTTCTGATTGTTTACTTATTTTTAGGTACACGAAATATTTGGGTAACGGGTGAGGTGACGGTGACAAAAAACTTATATACATTTTTTTAGTCTGCAGTTTTTCTGAGCTGAATATTTTTTTGAACAAAAAATGTAATCATTTCACCAAGAAAAGGCTGCCAAGATTTACCCGTTAACCAGACAACTTGGCACATTGCCCCCTTTCTTAATTTTTTTTATTGTTCGTCAGGGAATTGTTCAGTGTAGCGGTCAACGCATTGTCATTATTTACTTGAAACCCCCACCTCACAGGGATTGAAGAACCACATGAACATCAAAAAGCCAAACGGAATTTAATTTTCGGGAAATAGTTGCTTGTACTCCCGTGGTTTTAATAAAAAAAAAAAAACAGGCAGTGTGTTGTTTTGGGAAATGTCCCGTATTTTAACGACGGTAATGATTTTGTCAGCTAAACAACATTTATGAGAGTTGTTACGTAGTTTGGTAAAATGTGAGTTCATTAGTATTGTTTACTTATTGTGTCAGCCAGTAAAATTGTAGTAATGAAATAAATAAATTGTCAATCTCCGAGCATCTTCAGTGTGATATATCACTGGGTGTTTGTTTATATTTTCTCATACATTTTTTAATGTTAATCTAGTAGCTACATGTTTTATTAACTGACCAACAATCTGAAAAGACTAAACCATGAACTGCAAAGACTTTACGTCTTAAAAAATAATTCAAACATTCAAAATGACAATCATATGAAAAGCAATTAATGAAAAAAAAAAAGAATTGACGAGTTATTTACCAGTTTGGGTTCGTACTCCCTAAAGACAAAGACAAAACGAGTTAGTTCTTCAAGTAAAACAAACTTATGCCAGGCATGCTGTTATACTGTGATTGTATTTTAAATATTGTTTATTGTGAAAATAATTCCTTAATGTTAGTTTTAGTTCCTTGTAATTATTTTTTTTATAACATTGTGGCAGATTATTAAAGAATCTTTAACGCAATAATCTCCAGTTATTTTACCTCATTTTTTTTCTCCATAATGGTATAGCCAACACATTTTTGCTCAGCTCTGAGTACTTTTGAATCACTTCCAATTTCATGTTAACATACAGGTAGTTTTTTATCCTCACATTGTAGTTTTTAAGGTTTCAACATTTAGATTGTCATTAGAAAATAGACATTAGAAATTGTCGTTAGAAATTAGATGACATTAGAAAGTATAGATGTCTTTAATTGCATTCTGATTTTCATTAGTAAACGAATTCCAAACTTGGTTAGCCAATTTCTAGTCATTGGAGCGGAGCTCCGCTATGAAGACACTCCAATGTAATCTTAGACCGCGTATCACGCGAAAACCACAAGGACTATCTAAGCCAAACTTTGCATGCAGTAACACGGGAGTCCGGACAAGGTTTATCAATAGAAATCGGACATGGGGTTGAGGAACCATCAGGGTGCCAAAATGGACGAATAGCTAGAGCCAAAATCAAAACAACAACGAGACGGAAAGCCGTTCTAATTGTTAAAGGCATCCGATTGTTAAAAGATTGATTGTTGATGATAGACAGGCGGCGTTAACCAGGAGTGGAGGCGAATGACCAGGAGTGGTTAACGCTCGTTAAACCCTTTGAAACCTTTTGGCGGCGTTAGGTGGTAATAAACCAAATTCAAGATATTTTCACTTTTCGTCGACCGATTTGGACGTTTTCACAGTTTTTTCACCGCCATTCCAATGGCTCAAACCCCAAGCAGCTGTCTCTTATTGTTTATAAATTACAAGGCAAATCCGATCCGATCCGATTGACAGCCAAACATCAAAGAAAGCGGAGCCCGCTCCATTATGTCGACAGTGGAACGGATGACGGTCCTAGTTATTATTATGCGTTACAACAAAAGTTGAGAAATTAATAGAAACAAATCGCTGTAAACAATATTAAGGAAAATCGGAAATTGGCCAACATCGAAAATTATACACTAGAAATAGCGTAGTTCAGTAAGCCACCTTTATGCACTTACATTTCGTCGGAGTGGCATGACCCAGATTCGAACCGGCTGCCCAGTTCGCCCCCAGAACACCTGCATAGCGCCTTAATCGCTATGGCCACATCCTCCACTCGACGAAACGTAAGTGCATAAAGGTGGCTTACTAAACTCCGCTATTTCTAGTGTATAATTTTCGCTAATGGCTAATTTCCAATTTTCCTTAAAAGTTGAGAAAATGTGATGGCACATATAATGCTGCAATCGTGATTTATTATGTAAAGAACTGTTTTTTAAACTTAAATTCCGGAGATAGTTGGGAAGCGATGGAGACACTTTTATTGACTTTGCCACCTATACACATACATTTCTCAACCTGCTACAATGTGTCGCTGTTGATGAAAAAGTATACTAATTATTGTTTTTTTTTTTTATTAATTTCTTTGAGCCTTAAGTCAGCCGAAGCAACTTAATGCTTGTATGGCTGAACCGGCTCAATTTTGAACATTACCAGACTTTTAGAGAAGAGAAATATCTGGTAAAAGGAGGTGCCAACCCAGAGAGTCAATCCGGGAACCTCCGATCATCGTAGGGGCCGAAAGATTGTCCAGAATTGGCCAGAATAGTTACCATAGCCGCTGAAGGAGCATGGTAGCCTCGCATGCTACCCTGGCCGGCAGTCCTGGCGGGGACTTTGCCAAGGTCCCCTTTCCAGGGGTTCGACAAGATACGCAAACCTCCAGCAACCAGGCTGAGCTCTCTCACAACTCAGCCACGATGATCAATTAAAAACTGCTTTTGCGCAAACGATTGCCTCTGTAAGCTAATTTGATTTCTTACTGGCTTGCCTACTTAATATTGATTACTTGTTTTCTTCATTGTCTTTTTATTCAGTTACTCTGTTCAGAGCGTGACGGTCTCCAATTTAGTAGCTTACTTGTAAAGATGGAACATTCAGGCCTAGTTAACTTCATTCTTTAGGATTACACGAATCTGATTTGACGAACTCTCAGCTTAATGTTTTAGGCCAATTTTTGTTTGCCTGGCACAAATCATGCTCATACCATCCCCAAACAAATTTGGTGGAGAGTGGGAACCGGGGTGGGAGCGGATCGCAAATCTCCTCGGTGTTAGGCGATTTGACAAACTTCCTCTCCTCCCTTAAATTCGGTAGCTACACTGTTTTCATTGGCATTATCTGCTCGTTGCTTTGCATTCCGAGTGTTTGGCTGCTAGAGCTATTTTCTTTCTTCTTCTTTCTTCTTCTTTCTTTCTCCTTTCCTTCCGTACGTCAGCCGCATTTCTGCGCATGCTCTGATTGATGACCTGCCACCGATGGGCTGCGATTTGGGTTGGCGCCCATTTGTCTTTTGGGCTGAGGTAATTTCTGTTCACTCATGCTTCTCCACGAGCCGCAAGGCTTAGCGCGTGCCTGAGTTATTGTCAATGATAGGCCTTGCCTGAGTGGACAAGAGGAAACGCGTGCTACTGAGTCTCTCTCTGTCTCTCTCTTCTTTCCATACGTGATGCACAATGCATGCGGAAAAATGATTTAGGCCTAAGGCCGATCTCTAAGGAAAAATTTCACAAATGGTAGGGAGGTGTGCTAGAAGTTGGCGGATGCGTGGGTGGGTAGTATGTGTTTCCGGAGGCCATAAACATGATAATGTGAAAAATTAATAAGCAAACCTCGCTGTGGAATAAAATCAGGATAAAGCATAATCTATTAACACAGGAGCAAAAAGGATGGTTCAGGAAGGAGGAAGTGGGAGGGAAGACGGCAATGCTTTTTGTACTACAAGGGGGGCGAGAAAAGGCCTGTCAGGTTGCCGCAAAAGAATTGGGTAACGGTAAAACGCTTATTCTAGATGCAACACATAAAAACTGAAAACAAACGGCAGACCGTTGTAATCCCTTAAAATGATAAGTAGGGCACCACCTTCACTCTATTAGTTATAATAAGGCGCTGTCCAGTCTATTTTCACTGCCAACGACATTGGTTTTTCAAACCTTGTGGATGACTGAGGGAATGGATGCACTTCCACCCAAACTTAGTCCACTTTCTCTCATTCGTAAAAACAAAATGGCCGAGTTACGTCCCCTCACTTATGTCATTGTCATATTAGAATTCGATAAACACAATACATATAATATAAAATAGACCTTTGTAATGCTCTGTTTAATTCAGTATTATGCTGCAGGAAACCGCTCTGATGTTAGCTCTGAGGTTAACGAAGGCATCTTCATTCATCAGAGCTAAAACCTGGGGGGGGGGGGGGGGTTGATGGTCATCAAGTCGTCCTTTCAATCAATGCCTTTCTCCCGACCACATTTAAAAGTAATTGGGTGAGCAGCCCAGTAATGAACGAAATAATAGTGTGTTGTCTAAAGCAGAATTGTTAACTTTTTTCATGAACTGCATCCAGATGTGCCAGTTGCTACTCCAGTGAGGAAAATCCAGAACTGAGGTCAAAGGTCAAATAAACGTAAATGGTGGTGTTTCGTGAATTGAAGATGTAAATATTTGTGGATGTAAATTACTGGTATTTGTCCTTTACTACATGGCTACTAAAAATTGCTTTACTAAAAAAGAGAAACAAAACAGAACAGTTCCATGCCATGATTTATAATGTTTTTATTTTTTGTTTTTAAATATTCCTGTGAGCTTGAGCTCCATAATAGCAGTAATCCCGATTTAGGAAGAATGGGAATGCATTCTCTCCAAAATGGAGAATAAAAGTTCAGTATTTTTAAGTAAGGGCCACTCCACGGCCATTGAAAATACTCTAGGCACACATAAGTGCTAAGGAGGTATTCTCAACAAGGCTGATAAAAATTCTGTAGCATAAATATGGCTATGCTACAGAGTCATTTTGAAACGCTTTGGGATGTAACCCAGGTCAGAATGTTTCGAGTTTTGAATTCAAAACATTCACATAATGACTTTAAAAATCATAAATGGATATAACGTAGCTCTTCGAAAGGTATGAATTCTTTCCAAGAAGCCTGCAAACAGCGGTACTTTTAATATGGGCCGTCTTTCGTTTCTCTGTAAATGCTTGCTTTTTTTAAAATTAATTTCTTTTGAGCCTTAAAGAACCAAAGAAATTTCATGCTTGTGTGGCTGAACCGGCTCAATATTGAACATTATCAGAATTTTTGAGAAGAAGAAATAGCTGGTAAAGGGACGGCTAAAACCCGGGGATTTGAACCAGGAAACCTCCGATTATCGTAGGGGCCGAAAGATTGTCCAGAATTGGCCAAAATATGTTCCCGAAGCTGCTGAAGGAGTATGGTAGCTTCTCATACTACCTTGGCCGGCAATCCTTGTGGGGATTTTGCCAAGGACCCCTTTCCAGGGGTTCGACCAGATTAGGAAACCTCCAGCAAATAGGCTGCGATCTCTCACTGCTCAGCCATGATGATCAAGATAACCTCGGATTAGGCCTCCTGAGAATCCGGGGATCCCCGGGAAGGCCCTAAATCCAAGAGGCCCTATTTTTAAGAACTACATTTTGTAAAAATTTGAAATGAATCAATATGAAAATTGTATTTCTGAGTTGCAGGAAAACGTTTCGAATGTGCACTGATTTCTTTAAAATACGCCCCCTAACTTCCCCCTGCCCCAAACAGTGGCCCCGAGGCCCTAGCAGTACATTCCGGGAAATGCCCTTACTGCAACGAAGGATCTATACGAATCTCCAACCGGGCAGGGGGTTTGGTCAACTTATCCTGTGACTTCTTATTTACCTACATTTTCGCAGCAGATGTGAATGAGCAAATACAACGACCAAACCAATTCCTTGGTTCTGCATCGTATAGCCACAGGGCACATCCCAGATTTAGCAAATGCAAAAACTATTTTTCATTACAGATCGAGGCTAAATTTAGAAAAAATTTGCATTTTAGCACAACGTCCGCCAGTCCATAATCACATTTTACCTGAAAATAAGCAACCTTCGGAATCTATTCCAGTAATGCATAAATTAGGTACTTCGAATTTTTCCCGCTAGGAGATTTGTGTATATAATCCAGCCACACTTAAATTTGTCACCTACACTCTCCTTTCTGCAGTGGAAGGTCAGGTTCCCAATGTCGGTTTTAACCCGACTTAGGTCCTTTTTACTATTATTTTTTATTTTACTGATGCTTGCTGTTGTTGTGTTATTTATGTTTTGAAAACGGCTAGTATTCTGACCCGAAACGTCGCTTTTTGTGTATTTTTTGTGCACCATTTTGGCTTGCTTTCACTTTATTAACACGAGTACCCATCACATTCTCATTCCACTTATCAAAAACGTGTAGAAGCCTTTCAGAAACCTTCCCTTTTTCTCTAAAACACACCGTAGCTAATATTGTTAGGCTGCATGACTGATACGTGATGCAAATGTAGACAGAATTTGCCTCACAGCTTGTCTAGGTTCAAGCTTTAAAATGTTGTCCCATTGAGAAGTCTTACTCGTTTTTTCCTACCTAAGAGCGCTCATTTTCTTTTTTTTTTCTTCTAAAAGACTTAACATTCCGCAGAGCCTTGACGTTGTTATGTCACCGTGACATAGAACTTAATAGCAGCTTGCCAGGAAAAATAAATGACGGTAAATTCGCTGGTGCAGAACACTGCTTCTTTCCAACGTCTCTAGTGGATTTGATGGCGGTATTGCTAATTCTTTAGTTCGCCACCTGAGCGTTCCAATCGCATGGCGTTCCTCATTACCGCCTTCGCTTCGACGGCAAAGAAAAAGAAATAGAGAGGTTCATTAAGTTAACATTCAGCACGACTGACTCGGGCGGAAAACAAGAGAACTCCAAATTTCACGTCGAATTAAACTTTCCTTTTTTAAAGAAAAAATATTTATGAGAAATAATTTTTTTTCGAAAAGCGATTTTTTCTCAATTTTTTATTTTTTTTTGTCGTGGTTAAGGAAAGAGCGAGAACCAAATTAAGTCCTGCTTGATACGTCTGCCCTGCAGAGTTTATTGTCTCCGCATAAAATGGAACTAAATTTGAACCATAAAAGGAGTGAAATTAATACTTTGAACTGTAGATCGAACTGCAATTAAAGATGTGGAAAAAAGACAATTATTTTACGTAATCGGGCATGTGAATATGGAGAAGATCCATTGCAGTTTCTATGCTGCAGTTCCACAATGTAGAGGAATTCTTGAATATTGGATTAGCAGGAAAGAAGGAGATTTAGAAGAAAAGGTGATGAAGAAGTAGAAGAAGTAGGAAGAAAACAGGTGATGAAGGGAAACCAATAAATTAACTTTATTCAGTTAGACCAGGAAAAAGAAAAAGAAGAAGAACAACAACAACAGAAATAAAAAGGAGACGGAGAATAATAAGAAGTAGAAGCATATGAAGAATAAAAAAGAAGGAGATGAAAAATAAGAAGAAGAAGTATAAAAAGAAGGAGGAGAAGACAAATAAGAATGGGACGAAGAAGTAGAAGAAATAGGAGAAGAGGTGAAGAATAGTTGCCAAAATAAGTACCTTTATTTAATTAGAAGAAGGAGAAGAAGATGATGATGATAACGAAGTAGGAGAAATAAGAGTAAAAAAGGTGATGAAAAATTACCAATAAATCAGCTTTATTTAATTACAAGAAGAAGAAAAAGACGGTGATGAAGAAGTAGGAGGAGACGAGGTGATGAAGAAACACCAATAAAGTCCTTTGTTGAATTATAAGACGAAGAAGAAAAATGAGACGAGAGGAGGAGAAGAATAAGAAGGTGAAGTAGAAGTAGGAAAAGAGGTGAAGAGTAGTTACCAAAATAAATACCTTTATTTAATTAGAAGAAGGAGAAGAAGATGTGATGATGACGAAGTAGGAGAAATAAGAGTAAAAAAAGGTGATGCAAAATGACCAATAAATCAGCTTTATTTAATTACAAGAAGAAGAAATAGACGGTGATGAAGAAGTAGGAGGAGACGAGGTGATGAAGAAACACCAATAAAGTCCTTTGTTGAATTATATGACGAAGAAGAAAAATGAGACGAGAGGAGAAGAAGATTAAGAAGGTGACGAAGAAGTAGAAGTAGAAAAAGAGGTGAAGAGTATAGTTACCAAAATAAGTACCTTTATTTAATAATCAGAAGAAGAAGATGAAGATGATGACGAAGTAGGAGAAGTAACAGTAGAAAAGGTGATGAAGAATAACCAATAAATCAGTTTTATTTAATTGTACGAAGAAGAATAAGATGGCGATGAAGAAATCTGAGGAGAAGAGGTGATGAAAAGACACCAATAAAGTACTTTTTTTTTAAAATTAGAAGTAACAGGTGACGAAGAAGTAGGAGAAGAGGTGATGAAGAATGCCCAATAAATAAACTTTATTTAATTACAAGAATAAAAATAAAGACGGCGATGAAGAAGTAGGAGGAGAGGAGATGATGAAAAGACACCAATAAAGTATTTTGTTGAATTAAAAAAAAAGGAGAAGAATAAGAGAAGAAGAAAAGAAGTTGAATAATAACAAGAATAAGTCAGAAAGATATTTTTTGCTCACACACGTGAACATACATTGAAAGATTTTTTGAAATAATTCCCCGTAGCCAACTTATCCACCACGAAACCATTGACTCGTGTGTAGTCTACAGTAATCATAGAAAATGCAATATTACATTAAAAAAAAATCATCTAATACATGCCAAAATACAGCAGCACAACTACACAGCAAAAAGAAGAATTCTAATCATCATAATAATGAGGAAAAAAAGGTACATCATGGGCGAAATGCTGCCACGTGAAAAAAACATTCACTTGTTTAGCCATTTAACAAGTTTTAAATCCCACTAACTACAGAAAAATTTCAGGCAGTTATTATTTAGTGATAAATAGTAATGAGAACCATGTCAATTTTGTCATAAAACACCTAACTCCTCATATTTTCTATTAAATAAACAAAATTAACGGTAAATAACAGTAAATGTTCGCTCCGTCGTGTTTCATTGTTTAATATTTTCTGTAGTTTATTTATTTGTTGGCTTTTAGAAAAATGCTTAACGTCTAAGGGCATTGGAGCCGGAAAAAAACTACCTATCAATCGCAGGCAAATAAGAAATAAGATATGCCTTCCAGTACAATGGACTCAAGCCTTGACAGAAATTATTTAAAAAGATAAAACCAACAGTAAAAAAACAACAATAAAAAACAATAGCCAGAGTTTGCCTTGTTGCATTTGATGCGTAAAAAAAAGCTGTGAAACCTTATAGATTATGTGAAGGCAAACCAAGCAGTGCTACATAAAAATACAAACAAACTAGTTTGTATTTTTATGTAGCACTGCTTGGTTTGCCTTCACATAATCTGTTACTGTGCTTTTTACTCCATTGCATTAAACCTTATAGAAACAGCGATATTCGGCTGACTCGGGGTTTGGATCACCTTACGTAATGTCTCAACTTCGGAAATATCAAGGTTCGTTTACAGAAGACATTATTTTTTTCAAAAAAACATTAGTAGTAATGTTTTCACAATTCCTTTCCACTATTTTTCAGTAACCGCTGGGAGATTAAATTGAAACTTATTCCGAAATTTATTCCATTCAGCTTGCTCTGTTTGCAGGGAGACAAAAATTAATGACCGTCTATAACATGTGTACTCGTTCACTCAAATGATCAAAAAGTCATCAGTATAATTATTACGCTATCGTTCACGTAAACACACACCATCGCGTATTACTCAAGTAAATGAGTTGGCAAGGTAAAGAGTGTTCGGGGAAAAGAAAGTCGAACATGATCATTTTGGAATGTAACTTTGTCGAAACGTCGATTAAGGTTAACGAGCTAAGTTTGAAACAAACATTTTGGCTTCTCGGAAAGGTCTAATAAAATTTTGTGGAAAGAAAACCCCTTTAATCTTCCCTAATCCTGTTATGTTCGCATTGGAATCGCAATAAAACGAAAGCATGTAATTCCAACAGTTATCCGCAGATGCGCTATACCGTTAATAAGTTTTTAAGAAAAAGTTACTGAAAATACCAATCATAACATAACAATAATAATAATTAGCCAGGAATGGGTCAGGCATTAACAAGGATAACGGTAACCACTTATGTCATACCTTAAAATATATCGTACAAAAATCCCATAAGGATAAAATGATCCATCAAGTTTTTGCCATAGAAAGTAGAGGTATCAGAGCCATAATGGTTGTCACCGAGTTTGTGGTCCGAACCGTGATCACTCAAGCTTAACTGACAACACCAAGGTGTCAGTTAAGATTGAGTCATCAGGGTTGGGATGGAAAACTTGGAAGCAGCCATTTTGGCTCTGATAGCACTACTTTCTACGGGAAAACTTTTTATTATCCATTATGAGATGAAAATTATTGGACCTATGACTTCGTCTGCAGATACTTTTACTAAAATCTAGGTAAGTGTTTAATTTAATTCAGTCTTAAACGATTTCAGAGTTCGACCCATAAACAAACTCTGAGACAGACACAAGGGGGGGGGGGGAGGGGAGCGCTGTTTGATGCGCTTTTATTAAAATGTACTCAGTCGGAAATAAAAGTGAGTGGGACGACACGACCCACAAAGAGATAAATAAACACGGATAAAAATGGTATCCTCATTTTTTTTTCCAAATTTCGTGAAAACGGGACGGGGCTGTTATTCAAATCGCCATCATTCTTATCTGTCATGGTGCCCCTTCCACACGAAATTCCTGGGCATGCTCATGATAAAAATAGCAGTCACGTCAAGCTTAACCCTAACAATCCTGTTGCAAAATATTGCCGCTGGTATTCGAGTTTACGTTTGTTTACGACCAACCCAAATAGGTGGGCTCGAATATACCCAAGAAGCCTAATGGTCAGTACACTGTATGAGCCTGTATCCATTAAGCCAGTGATGGGTTAGGAAAGTCAGATTTCACTTTACGCAACCCGAAGCATTCTAGTTTTGGAATCTGCTGGGATTCTGATGGGTAAGACAAATTTTGCAAACCTTTTGTAAAGAGCTGCTCTTCCGATTCCACTACCTCAATGTCTTTCAGTAAGTAGGGAGACCATATCTGGATGGCATACTCAAAAATAGGTCTGACATGTAGCTTATGAGCTCAAACCAGGACAACCTGTCTCTTCTCTGATGCTGCTCGTATCTGTTTTTATATTTTTATCTTTGAATTATAGCCACCATGTGTCAGAAGTTCTTGTTCACGTTTACAAGAATACGAATGTAAACAGAAAAATAAACGTTCAAAAAGTAATATATATTGTTAATTAAACTTTTGGAATCACGTCCAGTGGCGTCCAGAATGTGGCCCTAAAGTAGTAATTGCAGAGAAAAACTGCGAATAGAAATTCAAACAGAAACAGAAATTCCTGAAGATAGAGGATTTATTCTCGTTGCAGTTCTCAATTTATTAAGTAGATGTCAGTCACTGCTCTGCTTGAGGAGAAAAAAATGAATTTACAATAAACTAAAATAAACTTTAAAAACGTACGGTTTACAATGAGTCACATTCACCGCGGAAGCTGGCACTTGGAGCCAGTAGTGTAGCTAGATGCAAGGTGCACTGTAGATAAAAGTAAAACTATTAGAATAGTTTAGCAGGTCGATGCTGTAAAAGCGGATTTTCTCTTAGGCCTAAAAATCGTTGTTGTGACCAATCCCTTATGCTGGGAAGCACATATTAAGGTTATAAACCGGAAAAAAAAATTAGCGAATTCCAAAAAACTCTAACAATTTTTGACCCAAGAAAATCGTTCTCATAACATTGGCTTGAAAAACGACACTAATCTGTTAACTTCCGTTTATGTTCAGTGCCCCTTGCAGTTACCTACTTAACGTGCTACAAATGCGAGCTATGTTGAATGTTTAGAATGCCACAGAAGGAAGTGACGTCAACAACCCGAATCGCATCTATAAAATACGTCTCTTGGCTTGCTGGAAAAACAGCAACTACTAAAAAAAACCTGTAACTCCCGTTACTTTAGTTTGCTTTTTTACTAAAGTGAATGATTTTTTCGTTATTTTATTATCATTTAGTTGTGGCTGCTGACAATAATTATTGTCAACACAATTTTTTTTTCAACTCCGTTATTTGCAAATCCGTCAGTCACATCTTAAGAGATACGCTTCCGGGTTAATGACGTCACTTCACGGCCCTAAAAAATCAGCCAATTGCAGCCACTCGCCGCAACGCAAACCGCCCAAAATGCGTTGTTAACTATCTTATAATTAATTACAAATGGCCATATCATTCGCTTCGCTAACTCCACTGGCGTTGATCCATGCTTCCGTGTAATTTCTTTTATTCCAAGAGCATCACAAAATCGATGTATTGATTATTTTGACGCCAACTAATTGCAACAGTTCGCTCATCTCGTTCCTTAGCACGTCTGCATTTCACGTACTTCATTCCAAACATAC
Organism: Lithobius niger; assembly: GCA_023313725.1. Taxonomy (NCBI): domain Eukaryota; kingdom Metazoa; phylum Arthropoda; class Chilopoda; order Lithobiomorpha; family Lithobiidae; genus Lithobius; species Lithobius niger. Next base: position 39,509 of record JAHWFP010266546.1, on the reverse strand, counting down.
GATTTGTTTGTTTGCACGTTTGTGCGTCTTTTCCTCCAGAAGTAATCTCCTACGAAGGTGATAGATGAAATATTGAGAGAGCAAAGCGAGACACACAACGAAAAGGTTTAGTTTACGTGGAAATCGCTCACTTTGCTCGCTCAAACCACGCACCTCCGTGCTTCAGGAACACCAATGTTTGACACCCTTTTAAAACCTGGTCTATGGTTTTAATTTTTCCATGCATCAAATCAGTTGATACAAAACTTATTTTAAGATCTTATGTGGTTTGTTGCAAAATACGGTCGTCCTTTTAGGGTATTTTTTTTTTTGCGTACAGCCTTTTTCCAGATCGTCTCGCTTCGATCTAGAAGGTTTTCATGAACGAACTATGACGTCATGGACAAAAATCACAAGGGTAAAAAAAAAACTTTGATTTTACTTTTTCAGGTTCTTTCGCGTATTTGAGAATCATAATATTAAGTTACAGCGATGAAAATAGGCCTAACCGAAGCTCAATTTAATTATCTTTCGTTTGGTCATACTCCCATCTTTGTAGATTACAGTACATAATTCATTTGCCACCAGCAGCTAATGGCCAAAGAATGGGTCCGGAACATACCACTAACAACTCGCCAAGTCTTTAAAGGATAGATTAATAAAATAAGGTAAAAGGATAGATTAAGAAACTCAGGTAAAAGGACGGTCTTTAAAGAGTGCTTGTCAAGCAGTCTTCTAAAGGCGGACGGACCCGGACTGGACCGAGATAGCCTACTCAGTCAACGAATTCCAAGCCAGGATAACCTTGTCGTGGAAAAAGTATCTTGTTAGAGAAGAATCTGTCTTTCAACTTTGGTGAAAGGTTGCTCCGATGCGGGCGGTTGCCTCGGGCAATGGCGTGTTCAGCGGGCGATGTATACGAAACGTATGTGCCGACATTTTGTAAAGACACCAGAAATTTAAAGGTCTTTGTGATCAGATGAGCACAACAAACCAACCATAATAAAGTAGTGTTGTTAACAAAAACTCGAAGTGTGTCAAGTGATCCTATATATTTCATTATTTTCCTTTATTTTTGAGGAGTCAAATATATTCCTTGGAAATTCTCCTATAATTTCCGATTTTCACGGATGAATTCCTATATTTCCAATAAAATTCAGGTTATTTTTACTTAACAGCTTGTAGTTGGTTCAAGACCACCAAAGCAGGTCGTAAGTGGTAGGACCGGTTTCTGGGAGTTTGTCTGGGTCCCCATGTCAGGTTCTGTCCTGACTTAGGTTCGTTTATCGTTTTTTAATTTTTTTAACGTTTTTACTTGTGCTTTTGTTGATGATTTGTGGGAATACACCCAATGTGTATTTTTATTATGTATTGACTTTAGCTGCTTTGGCTGTAATAATTTTTGCTTGATAACGGGTCGTATTCTGATCCGAAACGTCGCATTTTTAATGTTTCTTCATGTGCACCTTGTTGGCTTTTATTTTGTTTTTCATCACGCATCTGGTGCTTTTTTTTCCAATTTGTAATAATATCATAAGCACTCCGTTTCATGTCGCTCCTGATAAAACAAATAAACAGACAATTCTAATGTGACGTTGTTATAGAAAACTCGTACAAATAACCCGTTTCTTAGGAAAGCCAAACTAACTTTAATAACAGCCCCCCCCCCCTTTTTGTTTGTTTATTTATTTAACGCCGCCGCCTTCAGTCCGTCTCTAACGTCGGAAACCGTCAAATAATGTAAGAAGACCTATTTCCAATGATATTGCTCGCTTTTCCGTTATGTATCGCATTCGAATTTCTATTATCACCAACCTCCCCCCCCCACCCTTATCCCACCTCCCACCATACTCGCTCCCACATCCGAAATTCGATGCATTTCACAGAACGCCGTCGTTTTACGCATGAAAATAATCTGACATTCAAACGTCGCATTCAGACGGCGACACAAAAATGAATAATTTCATTTTCTTTTCAACCAATGTGCCTATGCTAAACTTGCATCTCCGTTGCGCGGTAAGATGTTCAGCAGCTATCATCTTGGGCGAGAGAGAGAGAGGGGTCGGCATCTTCACAATTCCTCCCCCCCCCCAACCACCCCCCACCCCGATTCTTCCCTACCCAACCCACGTTCCAATGTGCACGAGCAAATATTGATTTCCGATGGCGGATCGCGATGATCTTGTGATCTCTGCTTGCCTTTTGTATAATCCACAGATTCCTTGGCTTTAGCGCTTGCTGTGGCTAAATTTCTCCTCTTTTTGTGTGTAATTGGTTCCATTCGCCAATAGGGCATCTTTTTCGGTCCGGGATTAGGCCGTGACCTATTCGGGACAACAAAACTAGCGGTGCGAGTATTTTAAGGGCCATTACTCTGTTTGGAAAAGGCCAGTCAGCCAGCCAGCCTGCCTGCCAGCCAACAGACTGTATGTGTATACTGGCAATAGGACTGGCACGGGGTTCTTTTCCCACTGTGTGGTGTAATCGAAAACCCGATTCCAATGCAGGAGAGGGTGTATAAGCCGTCTTGACCAAACAATGGCCAACATTCGATGCCCGCTCAATGGTCTCAGAAGAGGGGGAAATGGCGATTCATTGTTGTCCTGGACTTGTACCATTTTCAGGAAGGGTGGGGGGGGGGGGGGGGCAAGGGCAGTGCCAGGAAAAGCTTCCGGCCGAAAGAAAAGTGTAGAGAAGCCACTACTGTATTATTGCAGTCTTTTATTCCATGCAGCTTTTGTCTGATTTTTGCAGTATTTCGATGATACAGACACTTACAGCACTCAGACTGGAAAGAAAAAACCTAAGCTGTAAATTACCAGTACAAACGGCCAATCATTTATTTATCGCCGAGGGGAGGGGGGGGGGGG
>JAHWFP010266546.1:17096-36560 GCA_023313725.1 Lithobius niger | reverse complement strand
TTTGGGGTCATTATTTTTTCGACTTTCTTAAGGGGGGGGGGTCATACATTTTGAAGGTCCCGTCAAGAGCGGGTTACAAACAGCATTGATCAAACTGGAAGAAAAAGTTATTTTTGGACTTCAAAAATGACTTTTTCGGTAGTCAAAATTTCTAAAATCGTCTCAGCTTCTGCCCTTCCCCCTAGAACCCCCTTCCCCTATGATGCGAGTGGAATGTTTACTATGTTTTGAAGCAATTAGTACCAGTACTACAAGTGTAGTTTATTCAATACAACTTTCTAGAAAAGCCTGCCTCTTGGTTTCTTGGCTTCTTGTGTGGTTCAAATGCCAACGATGTCACGGATGTGGTCATACAAGCAAGCAGCGCGTTCATCATACTTATATAGTGAAACTAGACCCAAGATGGGTGTAAGGAATATCGATGTATTATAGAACAGTTTTAACCCAACGTGTATTTTCGTTAAAATCAAGTCACGTTTTCCTAGCTATAGAGGTAACTTGTCGCTGTGGAGTACTGCACAGTTGATTTGGCTACACAAAATCATGTCGTAAGACTCTATAAGCATACAATATGCAAAGCACATTCTCCGTTACCTGCTACTTCCGAAATTAAAACAGCAGGTAAAAGTTAGGCATAAAATTTAAAACTTTAGGCCTAAAAGCTAACACACTTTTACCTTAAAATTGTAATGGTCACTACGTATAGATTTTATAAATAGAGATTTCTGTATGCACCTCAGCATTTTAGAAATCGGCGGAAGTGCACAGAAGACCGGTTGCGACTAGGTAATCTTTGTAGGCGCTTGTTTTTTTTTATCGGTTGTTGATGAACTGAAGCATTACGAAAAACGCGTATTAGTTAGGTGGCAGAGATGGTAAAATTCAACGAATTGTGCACTTTTTCATAAAAGCATGAAAATCGGTATGATGAATTTGCACGCCTGCATGATCATTTGTAGATATGGAGCCACTTCGAAATTTACCCAGGAGCCCATAAATCCAAGATGGCGGTCAAAATGGCGGTTTTTTGTTGTTGCTTTAACTCCTTAATCGTCAACAAATCAAAAGCTCAGTGTGAAGCAAAAACGTGCAGCACACAATTTTGGACAAGAAATGTGGTTTACGTCTTTTAGGTAAAAGCTGCCATTGAACCCCAAAATCGTATTTCAAGTTTACCCCCCTTAATTTCCACGAGTGATCCATTGTTAGTGTGAATAGATCATGTTGCAATAGCGAGTCGACGCCGAATGTGGAAGCCAAGCGAACGACTCAGCCAGTTAAAATCACTTCGAAAGTTGACTTGCCAAGTTAAGACCTACGGGTAAATAAAGAAAGAAATCACAACCTATACGGGCTTTTTTCTCCTGATTCTTGAACAAATTTCTTTTCTGTTATACGTTTCAATTGATTTTTTTTTTGGGGGGGGGGGGGGGGGCAGGGTGCGGGAAGTTCTGCGCATTGTGCCAAACAGAAATTCAATAAATACAATACAAAATACGTGAATAGAGAAAAACAGTTTGACACATGTCGGGGCTGTTGTGCTGTTATTAACGAGAGGGCTGTACCATTCTTAACAAATGATTCAGCAGCTAGGACCCGAAGTTGGAGTGTATATACGATTTGGGCTTTGTTACATATTTTTGCCATTAATGTTTCATGTTGTTATTGGAAAAACCGGATTTGGTTGCCGAGCGACGAAAGTATCTTTTAAAATCACGAACAAAACTGTTTACTACAAAATTGTAAAAGCTGTCATGAAGCAGAAAGTTTTAATATTGTTGCTATGTTGCGAATTTGCGTGTTTACATCGTTGTTCAATCTGGTTGTTAACGTACTCTGGTCAGAGCTTGATCGAAATGATAAATGGATCGGGGGAACTTATAAAACGTCGTTAATTGACCCACTTCGCCAATTCTCGACGCTGCTCCTTGACAATGATGCTTCCGCAATAGCCAATCATTAATCTGAAAGCTGTCCACCTCCTAAAAAAAACAACGTTTAACGAAGAGAAATGAAACTGTAGGAAAAAATTATAAACAAACACCCGTCATGCATCAGTGAGCTTCTCTGCAGACCCCCGGATGCTACGACGGGTGCTTGTTTATACAATTGGGTCTTGCTAAAAATAGCTCAAATGTGACCCAATATGGGTGTGGTCACCCATGTGTTCACCCATGTGGTCACCCACGTTTGACCGAGTTAAGTATTTTTTAAATTTTGCGCACACTGGCTAATAAACGGTAAATTTCGTTCGCTTCGCTCACTCAATCAGCGCATCCTGTGACTCAAATCACCCACTCGACCGTTAATACTCACCATTCCCATTTCTATGGTAGCCTCTATTATGTTTTTCCATGGTCATGTTCGTGTTCATGGTCATGGTCATGTTAGAAATATCTGCCATCATGCGTCTCAAATCCCCCCCTCCCCTTTTGTAATGTCACTTCTATTATAGTCTTCTTGCTGGCGGAAATAAATGAGGCTCAAGGCGGGCGGTCTGCCCCTCGAGAAGCATGCTGTCCTGAAACACTTCCCCAATATTTACTAACTAACCCTGCTCGGAGGTTTCTCAATACTTATATTTTATTTGTATTTAAAATTATTGGAAAGTCCTCATACAGAGCCGGTCGATGTGTCTGAGCATTACTGTCTTTTAGATGACGTAAAACTTTTACAGCAAATTCGTGTAAAGAAATTCATGCGATGTTCAAGAATATCATTACAGGGATTTTAAACACACTTACAGAGAGAAAAACTAAAGACCACTAGCATACAGCACTTTACACAATTTTAAAAGAAAAAGCTAAATTTCCATTTTTTGTAGCATTAGTTACCTCTGGGTGCCTTGACGCAGTGCGTGTTTATTCTGAGTTCGTTGTCCGGTGGACAAGGGGACAGTTAGTGGACAGTGGCCAATCACGAGAAACATCGTAAAGAAAGACATTTGCTTTCCTACATTTACTGCTTTTCCTCCAGAACTAAATTTATAACTTTTTTTGTAGTTCTGTGCCATCCATTTGCGATGGCTTTTGCACTAACCGCGGCCTCCAGTATCAGAGTTCCTCGGTAAAGCCTTTTTTTCAGTCTTAACTAGCATTCATGTTGGCTCTTGTACCCCACCCAGCATACCGACACCTCGGGATGGCTAAGACATAAAAAAAAACGTTTGGGGTACTGCTAGAAACCAGTAATAAAAAAATAACTGCAAGTACTGGATTTGAATCAGGAACCTTTGGAATCTGAAAACTGGCCCTCATCCCAATTTATTTTGTACCTACCTAACTTGCTATTTATTTGTTTATTTATTTATTTATTTTTTTATTTATTATATAATAATAAAGTTTGTTACAATAGCAACAGGTCAGGCAAGGATCCTAGGATCACTAACAGCCAGCCCAATTTAAAAACAGAAGACAATATCATATAAAGATATAAACTTGGACGTGGGAAGGTCAGGGGGATGAGGTATGGGGACACGAATGCCTTACCACCAAGGTTAGACCTGCCAGGGGCTCTAAGGGCCCCGATGGCATCGCCAATCGTGTTGGACACCGGAGGTGTAGGATTGGCCTAGTAAAAAATAAAAGGCTGTTATTGCTTATTAGAGCAGAGGTAGAAAGTGTGCTAGCTCCGTATGTAATAACCCGTTGAGATTTCTTTGTGAGTGAAGAATTACCCGCTCTGACATTTTTTGTGCTGTCCAAGTATAACTCGGAGAGGGGCTTTTATTTTCAGATCGAAAATAGGGTATGTTTTTGGGCCGGAAATAAAGGGAAATCTATCGGAAAATGTTTGAAACCAATTGTTAATCGGCTGGATAGGCGGGCCGGGCGGGCGCGGGTCAGTCCTGGCCAGCTCGTTTTGGCCCAGAATATATTATTACGTGTGAAATCCGCCGTCGCGGGTCAGCCAGGGCTGGTGCCCAAACATTATAACGTTGTGAAATCAGTATTATAAACCGTTTTGGGGGCTCGGATTGACCTTTTTCCTGGCCAAGTGGGATGAAGGCGTTTCACGATTATGTTACCGTGGGATGGAAGGTAAATACGACCAAACACTTCCTTGTGCGGTGCCCGCTGTTTTCTGCAGTGAATTACTTTGGTTGGGCCGCTCCCCGGGAGAGGTGCAACCTTTACTTTCGGTTTCGCCTCATGGATACTATGGCGTGCGTGATCTGAAAGCGTTCTGGGTGGTGACTGGACGGTTGCTGTAGGTGTGTAGATAAGACCGGTGTTAGGGTGGAGTGAAGAAACTTCTTTGGGAATTCCTCATTGGGAGGATGTGGAAAAGTTGCTCTTGGGTATCGCTATCACTCACAAACAATTTCATCACTTGGGGGGGGGGGGCCATGTCTTGAGGGGTGCTCCCAAGGGCCTTCAAGTTTAACATTGTACGGCAATGGGCGGAACCACGAAATAGGCAAAAATTCGAATTTTGAAGATTGTCTCATTCGATACTCTCAGAAACTACGTTAGCATCCCGTTATAACAAAGAGCATTATTTTTCTTAAAAACTGTAGGATTAATTTAGCATTTCAAATTGGACAAAATGCCCTTTTATGCGATTTTGGCCCACAACTACTACTTACATTATTGCTTAGAAAATACATTTTTTTTTGGTAATTACGGCTGACTTTCTCAGTCTCCAAGTGTTTCAAATTAAATCGTATAAAATTAAATTTAAAACCAGTCAAATCATGGTTTTTTGGCTTTTCCACCGTTCAGCCCATTGCCGTACAATGTTAAACTTGAAGGACGTTGGGGCACCTCATGACATAACCCCCAGAGTGATGAAATTGTTGGTGTGTGAAACTGAACATTTCCACACCCTGCCAATGAGTTTTGCTGGTAGGCTCTTGGAGTGGATAACTGCATTTGTTTCTGGACGTACCCAACGGGTGTCTATTGAGGGAAAACTCTCAACTTCCTTGCCGGTTATCAGCGGAGTGCCCCAGGGCTCCGTCCTGGGGCCACTTCTTTTCATCTTATACCTTAATGACTTAAATTGTACCTGCGACTTGGTTTCCCAAGAAAAATTCGCGGATGACCTGAAGCTTCACACGCCAACCATCTCCTCGGTTGATTACTTTAATCTTCAACACGAAATTGACAGTGTTTACGATTGGTCCATCACTTGGCAGCTCCCGCTTTTTTTCTGAGAAATGCTTTGGTTTTCGTCTGGGTAGACCAAACGATCGGGAGGAAACATGAAAATGTTCGTGACCTTGGTGTCTGGTTCCAGTCTAACCTTAAATTCTCTATTCACTGTGACACAATTTCTGCGGCTGCTAGTCGTAGGCTTGCCATCGTCAACCGTTGCTTCTGCTCGGGATCTGTGCTCACAAAGGTTTGGGCCTTCAAAGTTTACGTTCGCCCTATATATGCTAGAGTACGTGAGTCAGGTTTGGTCCCCACACCTACTAACGGACATTGACAAAATAGTCAATTCAAAGGAGGTTTACCAAGTCACTTCCAGACCTTAGAAACTTAACCTATCGCGATCGCTTAAAATTACTTAAACTTGAGTGTCGTCGGTTAAAAGCCGATTTTTTTTTTACTTCTAAATTCTACATAACATGTTACCTTTTGACCTGCCGCTGTTTAAGCTCAGCCTACTTTCTAAGACTCGTGGGAACCACCTCAAGTTATCACTCCCCCGTTTCAAAACAAATCTTCGGAAGACCTTCTATGCCATTCGAATCATCCCAGTGTGGAACTCAATTAGTGATGAGATTGTCTCGGCCCCATCGCTTCCATCGTTTAAACATAAATTAACAAAACTAAACCTTAGTGGCTTCTTACATCGTCCTGAACACGCACCTCTAGTTTCTTAAACCTTTTCCCAATTTTATTTGCTGTGTTTCTTTTTTAATTTAGGATTGCTATAAGTGGCCTCTTTTGAGTCCTTGCATCTCCTTTTTACTTTTATTTAAGTGAATAGATTGCTTTTATTATGGTTATTATTATGAGAAATTAAAAAAAAAAAGGTTTTTGCAGTTCACCCTAACCGGTGTGTTCTGCGTTATACCTGATAGTGCAATTTTAGTTTTTAGTGTTTTGATGATGGACTTGTTGTAATTTTGTTTTGGTGGCTGGTGACCAGGTATGGTTGTAGCTCCCTGAATAAAACACTTAATCACTCGATGTGCGCAATGGATTTCTCATTGAATAATGCTTTCTGCAAACAAGCAATCAATGCAACAGTTTTGAGGATCGGTAATTCAGGTTCACGAGAAACACGCAGGCGTGGAGTATTCAGTACAAAAATTACTAGGGTGTCGTCAGTTCCTCCACTTTCAACAAAATGGAGGAAAAGGGATTGCAAACAACCCGTGTTGCATTGGGGAAAGCGTTTTGGATCATCTTTACGGTTGCGTCAACGCCTCTTGTTTCTTTGCCCATTAGGTTTTGTAGCGTGTCGCTGGATGACGTTGACGACAGTTGCAACAGGCGGTTTTTCTGTTTTTGCTTTTCAGCACACAAAGCACCCGCAAATTTGAAAAATTTTTGTTGGAAAGATCAAATTTGGAGTCTAGTTGAGCCCATTACATCCATCTTGATTTTTACTAACGGCGCGGCAGCTTTTCGCGCTTCGGAAACTACCGGTGAGCAAATAGGTGAACAGCTCACATCATCTGCTCACGCTACCACTAGGTGCAACGCTATCAATGTACAAATTCGAGTTTAAATTGATGCTATGGTTATATTCGTGATGCGGATACAATGGTTGTATTGGAATAGATTCATGAGCGGAGCTCCGCTCGGCCTTCATTCTGGCTTCGGTCCAAAAAGGGAAGGAGAGAAAGGGAGAAGGAGGGAAGGCAGGAGGGAATGAAAAAAATAAGGGTGAGCAGCTCACACCACCAGCCCACACACTAACTTGGGTGTAACGCTATCAATGTACAAAATCGGGTTTAAATTGATGCAGTGGTTAAACGAAGCATGCAGACTGCATTAAAGACTGGCCTTGTAAGGATGAGATACACTAATCTGAGAAAGAAATAAAAGACAACCACCCCGACTGGGACTCAAACCCAGGATTCCCGCCGACTAGGCCGGGCGCTCTAACCACTGCGCTACCGGGGTGGATACAGGATGCAGGCTCCAGCCGAGCTAAGTAACTGTTCAGCCTTTCTCAGTGTTGATCTAGAGGTCACAAATCTACACAAGGGGTGGGGGGAGGTAGACTGTTTGCTTCGTTTTCCCTTTACCTTGTGATTTATTCTTTATTGATGCGGTGGTTATTTCGTGATGCGGAAATGAAGAAAAGTGAGTGAATGGTTGTATTGAATCTGGCAAACAGTAGAAAATGACGTATGCGCCTGCACCCCACGAGAGCATGGGGCAAGGTGGCCTGAAGGTTAGCGTGACCGACTCATGTTCCAGAGATCCTGGGTTCGAGTTTGGCCTCAGCCACCCCTGGCATTTTCGGGACGAGAAGGGCCTTGTGATGTCTCGTGCTCAAATCGATTGTGGCATGTAAAAGAACCTAGAAATTTCCGATGGGATTTGTTCCTCTCGCCTTCTGACGCCATGGCTACGGCTGGGAGTGCGTCAAAAGCTAAAGCACCCAACAAGATATATTCTTCGTGGTGTATTGATTACCAAACAAAAAAGTACTAAAGCTCACATATTTCAAGTTATGCAACTGAAGCAACACGTGTCAAAACAATAAGACCAAAAAAAAAGCATCACGTATATTGAAGAACCATGATGAAAGAAGATGCAAACTTACACATAACACATATCGTACTACAAGGGGAAAAATATGCACCAAAAAAGAAATTACACCAAAAATTAAATTATTAAAGGGACACCAGGCCTGCCTTAAAACATTCCGCGTGCCAAATTACATCTACGCGCAGATCATCATCCGAGCAATTACAGTGCCAAGGTCAGCTGGGGTGGTAACTGCGTTCCTCGCATAGCTGCTGTCTCGGTTGGCTTTGTGAATAGTACACGAGGCAGAATCAAGTCAACGATTGTGTCGTCACAAACCGGAATGAATCTCGTATTTTACAATCACAATTTATAATTTTCTAGGCTAGTGTCTTATAATTTTGCTTCGACGATCTATTGGAATAATTAATTTTAATTTTTACCGCATTAGTCTATTAGATTTTAGATCTCATGGTAATTATTCGAAAATTAGTAGATGTACACACAGAGATAAAACGTCATGATTATTGTACGCGCGCAATGCATCATTTACTGACGGGTCGTTAGTAAATAAAGTTCCATTATATTCAACAGAAAATCTCCTACACGCCACATTTAAAAAAGGATTTTTAGCAATGGAAAGACTAACGGTAAGGAAATAGACCTCTGGGACCGTACTTGATGTGGAGGATCTAGAAAAATCGCGCTGGATCTAGAAAATTCCATTTAAACTACTGAAAATATTCTTTAACTTAAAATTTTGAATAAATTTTCAAATGACACAGTATTGATATTCAGTGCCAAACTAAAACATTTTGGAAATCTTTACTGCCAGTAATTTCTTGTATGTAGTTTGGTATGTTGTTATAAAATTGGGTATCTTTTTATAAAATTTACTGCCAAGAAAGTAGCCGCATTTATGCTGTTTTTCTTTCGTAACTTTAGGTTGAACGAAAAAAACTGTTAGATTCCCTCCTCGTGTGGGTGGTAATTGGTCACCAAACGGGTTGTAGCATGCTTATTAATTCTGCGGAAGTTAATTAAAACTCTGTAAACATACAAACGGCTGACTGGCAGGACACGTAGTTTGTTGAAAGATTTGGAATGAACGATCACGTTGCTTTTTGAAAGAAAAATTTTAAAAAAACTTTAATTAATTAGGCTGTAGTCTTAGTTACTTTAAATTGGATGCGTGTGGTTTTTAATTAATTTACGCAAAAAGGAAGGCGTTCGATGTGAAAAAATGCAGTTATCTAAACTTTCGATAGGTGCACACGTGTTCTTGAAGTCAGCATTGACAGGCAAGAAATGGTGCTTAAATTTTTTTTTTCTCAGCACTGTTGACACTATCGACACTGTATGTCGGAGGCATTAAAGTGCAACGGCGTGCAGAAGTAACCATGTGTTTCTTTTCTTGCCAAGAACGTTAGCAACAGAAGAGTATGGCTTTAGCTTTAGTTGTTGACGCCTATCCAGCTCTAGCCATGGTGCCAGAAGGAGTGGGCCAATTTTACTTGGTAATTCCCAACGGAAAATCATAGGTTCTTTTACATGCCACAATCGACATGAGCACGAGACATCACGGGGCCCTTCTCTTCCGATTATGCCAGGGGTGGCCGAGGCCGAACTCGAACCCGGGACCTCTGGCACATGACACAGTCATACTAACCATCAGGCCTCTCACCTTGACCCATTCGACAGTATGGCGTGCAATTAACGTCAGAATGTGTTTACAAAATGTGGCTGACGTAACATGCAATTCTACATGCTGAAATTGGCTTTACACCATACTCGTGTTTCACTAAAGCACACTATGGAAAAGAAACGTCGGTTTTGAATTTACGAATCTTTACGAGGAGTTAGGGTGCGCAGGAATCATCCGCGCGTAAAAATACCTTAACCTGAAGATGCATATGGGAAAGGTCCGTGGAACGGGCGTCTTAAATCGTGTTAAAAACGTGGCTGGGAGGAAAAAATGTATTCATATTTATTTAATTCTTCTTCAATTATGATATATGAGGTTTTAGCAAAGTTGTTATTCAAGGGATCCCTTAATTGCACACTCCATTTCCGACCAAGGTCCGACGCAAAAAGAAAATTTTCGAATTTTTTTTTTTTTTTTTCATTTTTTTTGCAGAGCTCTTTCATTTCTTCTGTTTCCGTAAAAATTATCGCCTATCACTAAAATTACGGTTGGATGCACTTACAGATTCAATCCTTTTTCCCCTCATCACTCAAAAAAATCCAGGTAATTTCCCATAATGTCCAAAATATTCAACGTGGATAGGATGGCGTTGGACCATGGCACGGAACATTGGCGGTCACATCCAAAATCAAATTGCATCAATTACATAACGAAGGAAAAAGGAAAAGACACAGTTCGAGAAACATTGTTGACAGAGCGCATGAAAAATAATATATAAAACATGGCAAACAAATTGAAAAATGAAACAGCGCCATTCAAGGCCATTACTCCCAGACCAATCACGTTCAACTGTAAACAGCACATAAAATGTAGCACAAAATACAAAATGTCTCACCTCGTGACAAAGTAAGAGCACCAAAAAACACGCTCAGGGAACCACCAAGGTGAAATTAAAAATTGTATTCCCGGAAACACGACATTCTAAATAAAAAAAATAAAAAATGACTTAAAGTACATTTCACCAATACACGCAACGCGCGACAACGGAAAAAATATTATCGCTTTATCAATGCCTATTTATTAAAATATAGTATTGATGAAGAGTACTTTTTTAACGATTCTCGGTGGGCCTTTGTTTTGCTTATGTCTGCGCGTGCGCATGTGTTTGCGCACTTCCTTGTCTTCTTCCGGTTGATGAAGAAGCTTGTTGTTGTAATACCATGATTGCTCCGAGAATGTAACGGTTCTGGATGGGCCTTTGCTTCATCGCATACGTTTACGCGTTTCCTTGTGTACTTCCGGTTAAGAAAGAAGCTTGTTGTACTGCCATGATTGCTCCTAGAATAAAATCTTTATCGGATGTCTTGGAGTAATCCGTTGTCATCGCCTTTCCATGTGAGCTGAATTCCTCACACTTTAATGGGTAAATCTATATTCACTCATCCCAACAAACAAAAAATTGTGAAAATCGACGTTCCGTCCGTTGCATCTCTTGCCCTTTAAAAACGAGTGTAGCCAAAAAAAAACACATTTAGCTGCATAAACCGCTAAAAGAAAGCAGGTGATTCAGTCCTCCTTTGTGCATTTTTTTTTAAAACCCCACCTGCACCTGCTTTTACGATAGCTGTCGCAAGTCGAAGAGAGAACACCACCAGCTGCATCGTCCCGTCAAATTTGTAGCTCAGAATTTGCTCGAATACGAACCCAACCGCAAACACCATGTCCGAACTCGTAACTGCCACATTTTAATCGATCAGTCTTGCCAGTCTCCCTCTCTCTCTCTTCCTCTTCCTGCCTGACATCACAGTCTAATGCTTTCATTCAAAAGCCGAACCAGAGTTCGCACCACTCCACCAACTAACGCAATGAAATATTTCAATTAACCAAGCAAGGGACGAGCGGGCGACGACATGCATTAAAGACGAGGTGTAGCCACTAATTCACAACGCGACTGGACGACGCGGCGAAGGTAATAGAAAAAAAAAATGAGACACCCCATTATAAATCAGTGGTTGGTGGAGGTGAGGTGACGGAAATGACCGGTGATTTCGACCTGAAAACAGCTCACACCCTCCCCCCCATCCACCTTCTCACCAAACAAAGAAAAAAAAAAACATTAATTTCCGCAACGACAAAGGTGGTACAGGCGAATTAACTGATGAAATCTCCACAGGTCGGTCTAGCAGTCACAAAGAAGGAAGAACGAGGCCGAGGCCTTAAAATCGTATTGTTGGTTCGGTTTGTAGGTGGTCTGATGTCATACGGTCGCCTACTCTCGTACTGCCTTTCGCCTCCTCATGTTTTGAGGAGCCTATGGTTGGTAAAAAAAAACGTCCAGTAATTTTGGGCAGAATGTAATTGTCACGGTGGTTAAGCCTAGGCTTATTAATGTGTTGTTGGAGGACGAATCGATGGCGTAAAAGGCAGTTCTGCGCACTCGCAGCCTCCTCATTAGCACGACCGTTTCAGTGCTGACCACTTCTGCTCAGGTGAATTTTTATTATTTTTTTTTTTATACATTAGGATTGACAATTGGCTTTGGCCAAGCTTTGCGGTGCATTATTTTTTGTGTTATACTATAAGAAATACTGACAATGATACCTGGTGTTTCCCCTTACTTGCCCCTCACGTTTGGCGATGCCATTGGGGACCATTGTGTCTCTGGTAGGTGTAACCTTGGTGGCAAGGCATTCGTGACCCCAACCTAATTCCTTCGACCCTTCCTCCGCAGCCAAGCCTTTTTCTTCATTTTAAACTCGTTGTTATTTTTAATTTTTAGTCTTAACGTCGGATGTCAATTAGGAACCACCAGGTCGTTGCCATTCCGGTTGCATTGAACAAACTTATATTATTATTATTATTGTTATTATTCTTATTAATATTAAAATGTACATCACCTACTTATAATAAACCCATTATTCTTGAATATTTAGCGAGTGCACCAAAAGTACCACAACACGACCAAAAAAAATAAAAAATTGGTTGTTTATCATCGAATTCAATGTAAAAATAGTTCTGATGAAATAATGCGATCATTACATCAAAAACAAATGAAATTAACGGTCAAATAGTAAAATAACACGTCGGGAATGAAAAGGATATAAAAAAAAACTGATAAAAGGGCCACTGAGTAGAAAATGGTTCGGCCTTTCAAAGAAGTGATGTAGCAACTGACTAAAACTTTGGCCAAGATAATTCCACCAAATAATAATCTCCTGGCATTAAAGGAAAACTTACACGTTGTTACTTAAGTAACTATGGTCAATTTTTGCTTATTTACCCTTATAACTAAAACTTGGTTGAATTAACTTGGTGAATTTTATGATCACTTCATATAACTCCTCTGAAAGACCGATGATTGCCTACGACCACGCGTGTGGGAGGGCTAAGCAATCAACCATGAATGGTTAGGGATAATTCCGTGGGTCCCATCATCATACTTACATAAGCATCTACTCTTGTAGTGCGTGGGTATATTTCACTCCCTTAATTTTATTCCTAGAATTTTTTTTTTACTTTGTGGCCCCGAGCTGTCGACGCGCCATTAAGCCTCATCTCCCCCCCCCCCCACCCGAGCAGTTGATAAGAATACAAATTTGAATGAATACTTTTAATCTACGCAGACCAGGGCTTAAACTTAAAAGAACAATCAGAGAAGTCAACAACCATTCAAGAAAGTTAGTGCCTTTCAAATTAAATAAACATAAAATTGCTTTACCACGCGTTGTTAGCTTGTTTGTAGTATAAGGGCCGGTTTCGCCAACATCAGTAAAATTTAACGATCAGTTAAACAGTGAGTTAACGTGCGGTTATCCGTGTTACTGTTGCACCAACACAAGTTAAGCAGTAATCGCTGGTTAGTATATACAAAGATGGGACGACTAGAGAAGCAACATAGCTGCCTTCTTTCTTCAACATGGCCACCTCCTTCGTTTAATCCTTGGCCTGAACCGGAAGTAAGTGTGTAACGTGGAAAAGGCCTATTGGTGCTTCTTGTTCTACCAAAATTATCGTTCTTCTTTGGGTGTATCGGTGTAAACATTAGACCTAACTAGCCAATTTATAACAACGCCTTTGAAAATCGGAATTACGATCAGCCCTTTCTCTTTTTCTTGGAGGTTTGGTCCCCTTTTACGCTTTTTACCTCTCATAGACCCGTTTTTCCATATAGTACGAAGCGTGTGCTTCTGTTTCAGTGGGCGCTGCCATCTTGGATGTTACTAAATCCAGATGGGATATCTTCACGAGGCATCTGTAGGATCGGTTAGGACTCAAGTTTATTACCTTAGGTTAGTCTTGCTTTATTGTTAAGTTGGACTATATTATCTTACATTTAGATCATTTTTTTTTTTTTTTACTTATCGACGCATTCTGATCTCTACTTGGTGTGACATGAATATTTGACTCGACCATACGGTAAATAACAGTGGTTACGTTTAATTCGTTTGTGTTTATTTTCGCTGCATTTTTATAACTTCTTCAAGTAATACAACATTTATTTTGTAATTTACGTTTGGGCCTTATTTTTTCTCTTTACCAATTCTTTTTTCAACATAATTCTATTTCAGAATTTGGTTGAAGGAAGAGAAATTTGGGCGTCATCCCAATACGTCCTCGTTTTCCCAATTTTTTATTAATTTTTTTTATTTTATTTAGCCCAACGGGAATGCCTCTCTATTTGGTTTGCTAAATATTGATGAAGTTTACTACATTTGTGCGAACTCTATTCGTTCTTTGCTGTACTCTAAAACGAAAGAATTTTTTTTAATTCATTTTTTCCCCACTACCAACTCGCAAACCCTGAAAATTGCTTTCAACATCATCGAAGTTTATTTCGCGGGGTAATTGAATAAATTCCCATTATCGGTAAAAATATAAAAGCCATGTTTACCTTTTTGCATGTAATGTGGAAAAAACAATTGTTTTAATGGCATTCATGTTTTTTTTTTTATTGTCGCCTAATCGGAGCTTGTTTTTGCCTAAATTAAAAACACATTTGCAGTGGAAGGAAACTAGAACCACAACGACCACGAAAAGAACTAGACTGTTTTATACTTGAGGCTATGCAGAATTGGGCCTGAAATTGAAAATGAACATCTCTCCAGACAGACATAACCCAAAAGGCATAAAATGTACAACGAATATAATTTTCGGATCTATTTTTCGAACGTGTTCACAATAAAAACATTTAAAATCTATAAAAACGGCAGGGGATTTAACTCGTACAGTCACAACGTAACGTCACAGAAGGTTACTAGCGCAAATAGCGCTAACCTCATGACAAGGGCCGCAGTCGCACAAACAACATGGCGCTGGTAAACATAGCTTAAATCGGCCCATAGTGAGTTTAAAACAAACAAACACTTAGCCAGAAGCACAACCGAACATTATAAAAAAAAAATCAGTAAAAACTTATATTTCGCTCCCAGTATGTACGTTGGTACCGAAATATAAGGGGGGGGGGGGAATGAGGCTTAACGGCGCGTCGACAACTTGGTCACTAGCGCCAACCTCAGTCACAGTGCAGTGGTCCGGGTTGCCACTGCACCACACTTTACAGAGATGTGATGAAATATAAGTTTTTACTGATTGTTTTTTATGACTGTTCGTCTGTGCTTCTGGCTAAGTGCTTTTTCCCGTATCACTCACTGCACTTTCCCGATACCAAATTACCCGATCGAGATTCCACTGCGGACTTTAATAGAATAAAGATTATCGAGATTCCCACTGCGGACTTTAATAGAATAAAGATTATCGAGATTTCAACTGCGGACTTTAATAGAATAAAGATTATCGAGCTGCCCACTGCGTACTTTAATAGAATAAAGATTATCGAGATTCCATTGCGGACTTTAATAGAATAAAGATATCGAGATTCCACTGCGGACTTTAATAGAATAAAGATTATCGAGATTCCCACTACGGACTTTAATAGAATAAAGATTATCGAGATTCCCACTGCGGACTTTAATAGAATAAAGATTATCGAGATTCCCACTGCGGACACACACCCACACACACAAACAAACAAAATTACGATCGTAGTTATATGGATTGTGGTAGCCACATGAAACCTAATAACCGAGCGGGGAAAACGAAGAGAAAGGTACTATAGCAGCAGTCAAGGTAAAAAAGGCTTGCGTCGCAGCAGGTAGCATGGTGGCTCTTTCTGCTGACACCGGAAGCTCTGAAGGGATCAGTTTTTCTTATTACTGGAGAATTCTGCTATCTTGGACAAACCTAATATAACCGACAAGAGGGAATGTAATGCCGAAGATAATTTGGTAAATGTAAGTTGACCATGGTGGAGCCATTTATTGCTTTTTATTTTACGTCACACATCGAATGTTAGCAGCTTGTATAATTAACCTATTTGTAGAATATGAGGTTGGATCCAGTGTAATTGCTCTGAACCAAGGGTGCAGAAGCTAATTTTACGTTCTTTCCCCCTCCACATATTAACTGCTACAATTTCTATACTAAATTTTCTGAGTTAAATAATTATTAGGCATAAAAATACATTTTGAAGTAAAAATTGGAACAAGAGAGGTGAAAAAAAAAATTGGAGTAAGCTGTGAATTTATTGGAGCGCAGCTGACTCATTAGAGTTTCTTTGAAATATCATCACGCCAAAACTACTGAATCAAATAATTTCGTATGTTGCCCACATCCTACTCGGAGAGTGTTTCTGTTTCACCACATCGAAAATCGGCTATATTTTTAGCTGGAAATTAACCTTTTTTTGTTCATGCCGAACTGGGTGAATTTTTTTAAGTCCCATATGATAGTGGGGTCAGTCGCGGGATTCAAACCGGCATTCATTTAGTTTGAAGACGATGACGCTAACCACTGAGCTGCTGCTGCTCGCTTTGCTCGGGGTCACAGGGGACCCCTCGCAAAGCTTGCGTTGCGCGTTGGGACTTAGTCTTTTGCC
Organism: Lithobius niger; assembly: GCA_023313725.1. Lineage (NCBI taxonomy): Eukaryota > Metazoa > Arthropoda > Chilopoda > Lithobiomorpha > Lithobiidae > Lithobius > Lithobius niger. The sequence goes on along the minus strand of JAHWFP010266546.1, from coordinate 20,323 downwards.
GTTCCGTAGCCGCGAACCATTGGACAGTAAAGGGTTAAGAAAAAATTCTATTGGAAATTGCTAGAAACTAATCGTTAGAAACAAAATTGTTAAAAACCAATTGTTAATTCTTTTTAAATTTAAAATTTAATTCCTCTGAGCCTTAAGTCAGTCAATTGCTCGTGTGGCTGAACCGGTTCAATTTTTGAACATTACCAGACTTTTTAGAGAAGAAGAAATATCTGGTAAAGGGAGGTGCCAATCCGGGGATTCAATCCGGGGAAACCTCCGATCATCGTAGGAGCCGAAAGATTGTCCAGAATTGGCCAGAATAGTTCCCATAGCCACTGAAGGAGAATGGTAGCCTATCACACTACCATTCCAGGGGTTCAACCAGATCCGCATACCTCCAGCAACCACGCAGACCTCTCTCACCGCTCAGCCACTATGACTACGATGATATTAGAAACCGTTTCGGGTGTTTCTAGACATAGGGTGGGCGCGTGGCTTCGGGCCAGAGCCCCAATAAAAATGTAATAGAATTGAATTGAATTGGTGTGCGGTAATTATAAATGTGGTGTTCACACTACATAATGTGTCGTACAAGCCAACAAGGAATGCAACAGTTTTGAGCATCAAAAATTAACGTTCGCGATAAACATTCAACGGCAGTTTACATCAACGAAAAATTGAGAACAAGAATTAAATGATCTGAGGAAAAAATTGTCGACGATTCAGTATAAAAATCAAGTGGCATGAGGGATGGAAGGAGGGTGGAGAGCACGAAAAAAGTAAGAGAGGGAGGAGAAAGGAGAGGGGAAGGAGTGGAATATGGAATATATAAACCTTGGTGGGGAGAATGGTAACGTACCCAAGGATAAATTTGGCGAAACATTCAGTTCAAAAATTAAAACAGGGAGGGGCAAGGAGCCTCAGTATAAAAATGAAAATAGTAGGGAGGAGCGCTCAATCATGGCAAGGTGAACAGGGCAACTGCCTCACCGCACCAGGAAAATTACTCTCAAACGTTTCTCTACAAAAATGAAAAAAAAAAAAGGAAAGGAGATAGGATCAAGAAAGTAGGTGCAATGCCTCCCTCTCCCCTACCTGGGGAAAACTGCCCGTCTCCAACCTGGATAAAATCGCATCGACCGCTCCTGTGTAAGGGTGGCGGCCTTTGTTATTACCAGCTATGAACTCGAACAATTAATATATAGTTTCGTGTTCGTTAAAAAAAATCTTGAGTGCTAGACTGGAAACTAAAGGAAAAATCAAAAAGGAATCACTTTTTAAAGTAAATACGTCAAGCAAAAGTCTATATCTCTATGAAAGCGGAGCAACTCTTTGGGTAACGTAATTTCATCATAGGTTTACAGAAGCTTTGAGCGTTAAGTTTTGGACCAAAATTTCGTTCCCATTTCAGTTGCAAACGTTCTAAAGCTACCGTCCTATCTTTTGTCTCCTTCGGTCATGTTGTAAAAAGCTAAAGGTAAACCCGAAGCCAAGTTGTCAACGAGAGAGTTAGTTACTCATTCCATATACTTTAGGTGCTCCTGACTCAACTCAAAACTCAAGTTTCATAATTGTCATGAAATGATACGACTACGCGTATTTAAGCAAACGACGTCACTTAGCAATGGCCAATTGTAGCTAGGTTGCTGAAGGTTTCCATGACAACGACACAGAGTTAACAGTAACTTTCTACGAAAGTTTTTGCCTTTAAAAATGCCATTCTACCAATTTTTTCTGCAACTCTGCCTTCGAAGTGAACGAGAATTTATTAAATTAGGAAACAGTCGTTTTTAACCATTTTTTTCCTGTCTGTAATGAATGAGTACAGAACTCGGGGGACTAATTACATAATTAACATGAATTGACTTCTATTTTGAACAACTGCCTGCAATTTGCTTAACTCAAAATTGTTCTCTATATTGAAAAAAATCTTTGAAAAGCCTTAGATGTTTTCAATTTTAGCTGAAACCCAAGCCTGTGTATATGTTGTATGATAATTAGATCTTTATTTTTTTTTTTCGTGTTTGCGTTATTAAGTTTATGGATTTTTAAAAAGCTAGTCCTCTTGACGGGGTCGTGCCGTATTGCTTACGTCTTTGTGCTCCCGATTCTGCTCAGCAATTCTCTTTACATCGACCTACTCGGAGATACACAATAATTTACATAAGAGATTTCCCCCGTGTGCTACCGACCCGCAGAGTAGTTCTGACAGGCAGGGAAGCCATCCTTCACGGGGCTTTTCGTAGATGACACTGTTGTGCGTGCATAACGCTTATACTATGACTGCAAAAAAAGCATGATATAAGCCCCTTCAAAACCAAACCAAAATTCTTAAAACCAATGAAACAAAAAAATCTACTTCATTAAAAACGTACGATGTACGTTAGGGTGGATAAAAAAAATTTCAAATCATAAAAGGTTGAAAAAGTTGGTCTTCGGCCTTCTAATCACTATCCCAAAAGGAAAAAAAAAATCTAAAAAATGTTTTAAAGGTACCCACCTGGGTCTAAAGTTTTATGTTATAAGTCAATGGGAAGAATCGCAAAATCTGAAAAAAAAATTTTTTTTTTTTGCTATTTTAAATTACAGCTTTTTACATTATTTCATTTGTTACTCTCATCAACCACTAAAAGATACCGGAATTAAATAAAAAAAAAAAATAAAACTTATTATTCACAAACTTCATTTTAATTTACGGGGTAAAAATCGGGGAAAAATTATTTTTTTCTACCATTTAGGGGGTCTATAACTCGTATTTGTACCACGGCTGTGACGTCACGCTAACTCAACGCCATGCTAAATTTCCGTTGGTTAAATCCCGTTAACCAACACCGGAAGTGTGCGTCATCGCAAAAAGTGTGGGTTATCAAGTTACCTCACTCTTTTGCCGATAACCAACACTTTTGCCAATAACCCACACTTTTGACACTTCCGGATCACGCGACCGGGAACACACACCAACGACCAAATTACATCATGAAAAAAAAAACGTAACGCAATAAAAACGCACAAAACTTAATTACTTAAAAGGAATGAAATCCCATCCCTGCAAATTCTTATACGTCTGGCCAATATTTAAGCCATTCACGCTGCGTTAACTCCCCCATCCCCCTCCCTCCGCAAACTAAAATGCAATGACCTTCATTCATATCGCTACCCTATTACCTAGTTTTTAAACAATTCTCAAATTACAAACGCTCAAAATGAATTACATACCTTCCCAGAATGTCATTCTA
>JAHWFP010266546.1:0-12096 GCA_023313725.1 Lithobius niger | reverse complement strand
TCGGATTTAGATAATCCAGGTAGCGTTGTTACCATGGCAACGACACCTTTATCACCACGATTAAATTCTAGCTGCGAGAATCGCTGCCTAAACGCGCCCATGAGTAGGCATGAAACAAATAATCTTTTACGGGTTGATTGATGTAGATGAAGCATGCTGAGGAATGTGATGCACGAACTGTGAGCAACAAATGCAATTAACTTACATCGAAATAACCCGTACATCGATTTTGTGATGCTCTAGTGAGGGAATAAACTATGTGAAGCAAGGATCAGCGACAACAGAGTGAGCGAAAAGAACAATTTGGATTGTAGTGTTTAGGGGATAGCACTGACACAGGTTTTAAGCAGACCCGGACTGGCAACCCTGGGACCCAAGTATCACGGCCACGTCGTTTCGTTTTAAAAAGGCCCCCAGTACAATCCCTGGGTGTGTGTGTGGGGGGCGGGGGATTATGCTAACTCATAAGGGACCAGTCATTATTTATGTCTGGGAGGGGGGAACGGGCATAATTAAAATGTAATAATAAAATTGTCAAAGCCCTCAAAACCCTAAAAGATTTTTCATCTACCCACTCAAAGTCTACAAGTATTGTGACTCCCCCCTCCCCCCCATAAAAAATGCACATTTCATATGCGTATTAAGACTGTCTGCAGATGATTTCTTGTAGCCAAATTAGGTAAGCAGCACTCTGCACCGACTAGATACCGCTAATTGTAAGGAAAACGTTCCCCGTCTTTAACGAAGGACAAAGTTGAATTTAAAATGTTCTATACCGACACCCCACGGGTAGTTGCAAGCACTGGAACGTCAGATTCGCTAGGCGTCATGGTCCCAACTGTACATCTCTGGCTTCTTAGAGACCCGGGTTCGATCCTGGTGAAGGCAAGCGTATATGCGGGTTTTTCTCCGGTTATTTCCCGCCCGTTGCACGAGCGTTTCCTCCGGGTACTCCGGTTTCCTCCCTCATGTGGCAAAAAAACAACTGTTCCTGATGGTGGTAAAACCTTCCATCTGCCGCTTGGGCATTGACAAAGCTCTAAGCTTATTGGCCGACGACGTCTATTCTATCATCGTGGCTGAGTTGTGAGAGAGCTCAGCCTGGCTGCTGGAGGGTTGCGGATCTGGTCGAACCCCTGGAAAGGAGACCTTGGCAAAGTCCCCGCCAGGACTGCCGGCCAGGGTAGCGTGAGAGGCTACCACGCTCCTTCAGCGGCTATGGGAACTATTCTGGCCAATTCTGGACAATCTTTCGGCCCCTACGATGATCGGAGGTTTCCCGGATCGAATCCCTGGGTTGGCACCTCCCTTTACCAGATATTTCTTCTTCTCTAAAAGTCTGGTAATGTTCAAAATTGAGCCGGTTCAGCCATACAAGCATTCAGTTGCTTCGGCAGACTTAAGGCTCAAAGAAATTAAATAAAAAAAAAAATTATATTCTATGTTCGGTTCTATTCTTTTCTATGTTCTTTGCACCCATCTTGTGTCGAGTCTCTTACAATAAGTATGTTGATCACACTGTTCGCTTGTATGCTCAGATTGCCCCTACACCTGTCCTGTAACGTATAGGCACGTATAGCACGTATATAGCACGTATAGCACCTATATAGCACGTATAGGCAAAAGAAGCCAAGGAACCAGGAGGCAATGCTTTCTAGAAGCCATACTGAAAAACTATAGTACGTAAAAGTGATACTGACAGCTTCACAACCGTGTAAACATTCACCTTCATGGGGGTCTGGGAGCATTTTTAGAAATGTTGACTGCTGAAAGTGTCATTTTCGAGGCCCAAAATATACTTTTTCCTCCCCCCCCCTCCCATCGGGCATAAAATGATGACCTGTTCCTAGGCTGTCTTTATAGTCGAGCCATTTAAAAACAGCTATAAATGGTCAGGTAAGGGACCGGATTTTAAGATCAACGAGGAAATACTATGAGAAAATATTCACCAGCCTCAGACATTTCACCTGTAACTATAAGATTTAAAAAGAGCCCCCTTACGAACCTACTGGACGGCCCATGTGCCATTGGCATTCGGGTACTATGGCCAGTCCGGGTCTGGTTTTAAACACCGCTGCTTTCCTGACATTCGAGTGGAGCGTTGCTTACGTACTGATTTAGTACCGTCCCTTACACGCATCAGCTTCTTGGCCTAGGCTGGGTAAGCATCAAATTTGCTACCTTTATTGGAAATAAATAAATAAAAATGCAATCTTAAATTTTAAATTTTGGGGCCTGGAGTGTAGTGGAGAGCTGTGATCGGTGATGGCGTTATGGATGGCTTGGCAACGATAATAACGACCTAAGACTGATTCCCAAGGTAAGATAGTGTTTAAAGGTTCAGTTTTAGGATGTAAAATTGCACTCCTGCTTAAATCAAGACAAATTGCCTAATCGCTAAAAGTTTATGATTAATGCGATATGGAATATTTACATAACGTTACTAATAATCGGTACAACAGATAAATTACGAATAATTCTAGTTGGGCGGCCGAAATAATATTGAACTTTCAGATACTGTGATCGTTGGTGGAATGCTGGCTTGAAGTAACATGGAATGCAATAACACTGGAACTCGATCATGGGGGAATAAGTTCCCATGGCGGTATTAGGCAGGATATTGATGTTGAGTTTTGAATTTATTTATTTTCTATGCGATGTGTAGAACAGATGCCCGCGTTCTGATTACAGACGCACTAAAATACGAAACGAACTAAAAGCCACTGAAGAAAAATATTTCCAACACTCAAAAAATCAGCATTACATCCAAAATCATTTTAAAATCTAGACACACGCCAGTGTGTCGCCCCAAGTTAGATAACAAAAGTTAGGCCAACGTCTTATATCCTGAATCAAATGTCTTATATCCTGAAGCAAAGTTGAGCACATTTCAGGTACTTGGGGGAAAAAAAAATAGGCACAAAAGCTTAAATTGTGGTAAAATGAAAAGCAATAACCCACCTGTCAAAAGTTGAGAATGGTTCGGCCTCTCAAAGGAGTGAAATATGAAATTAAAATATTAGAAAAATTTGTTGACGTGTCACTTTATTACGCAACTGCACGTCGTTTATGGACACAATCGTTCTAATAACTAGCTTTTGCAGTTAAGGTAACTTGGTAGTTCCATGTATTTTTATGAGAGAAATGTCACGACAGCAGGTAACACAATAAGAAAATCTGGTAACACCTATAGCTTTGAAACTCGGAGGATAGTAAAACACATCATTGTGTGGAGATTTGACTAGAATGTGCCGAAAATAGTTCAGGGAAAAAAATTATCAACATTTATATGTTTAATTAATAACGCTATTATTGTACATTGTAAATTATAAAAACTTGATTGGACAAACATAATTATACTAGTAGGGTATGTGCTGAACTATTTCTAAGGAAGTTCCATGGAAAAAAATCAAGATTTTCTGTGCAGTATTTTTTGTAGAAAATGTTACCTAAAGGAAAAAAAAAAAACGAATTATTTGGCGGCGCGCATTAGTTGTTTAGTTTTGTGATGTTTACGATGTCAAGATTAGTTGGAACTAATCTTAACGATATTTATCTTTAATTGGCATAGCGATACTAGCCCCCATCACATTTCGGCCACCAATCTGTCATTTCGTTTTCTTCGGCGCAGGTGTTTCGTATTAAGCCTAAACGAACTTTTAATGGTGCTGATACATCACGTTAGACGTGCCCTGACCGAAAATCATCTTCGCGTATCCGCAAAAGGCCGACGATTTACGAAAATGAATTCGTTGCCACAATACGGGCATAACTACTACGAACCCTGCCGAGTAGCAGCTTCGTGTTTCCGTAAAAAGCCGATGATTAACGAAGGTGACGTCAATTCCCTAATATGGGCATAATGAAAAAATGAAAGTGAAATCGCGTCTTCTAAGTGATATATACTGTATAGATCTGTGGTTTTGTTTGTCGGCGACCACTCAGAAACGAGTAAATGTACAATTACTGAAGCAGAAAGCTCTGGTGTGTTTTTTTTTTTTTTCACTGTGGTCTTTTTAGTGTAAGTAGGTATGACGTTCGTTTTCGGGAAGAAAACAAAAATTCTCAGCGGAAGAATTCTCTGTTAGTCGTAAAATTGTTCCAAAAAGTAGACGAAGAAAAACAAGATTTATCATTGTTGCATTGTCGTGGCCTGAAGCTTTACAAACTCGTTGCTTGGTAACGGTATTTCTAGCTGAAAAAAAAAAAAACACATTCTGATAGATGTCGTGCCGTAATTAGATTTTTTTTAGGCATTAATTTTATGAATTTTTAAAAACTATTCCTCATGATGGGGTTTGCCGAATCCTTGCGCTCCCGCTGCCACTAATAAGTAATTCTGTTTGCATCGACATATTCGGAGAACTACGATATTCTACATAACGCAGTTACCGCCGACCCGCAGTGGAGTTCGGCTGCACAGGGAAGCCAACCCGTGCGGTGCTTTTTCGTGGCTGCCATGTTACGCTGCCCATGACTCTTTCCCAGCGTCGTGTTGCTTCAGTGTGCTGCGCTACGTTTCTGCTTGAAATTTCCGGACAGTTTCATTACCCCCGGGGGGGCGGCCCCGGGGGGGGGGGGATAAGGGGGTAGGATGATGTAATCAGGTCACCCTGTTACCGTGACTGTGCACGTTCTACATATCTAAGATGAATCTAAGAAGAAAAAAAAATCCAACGAAAGAAAATCCAAAGAAAATAATTCTGAGGGTAAAAAAATTGAAAAGAGAAAAATAGAAATAAAATCCAGGAAAAAGATCCAAAATAATGTTCTTGGTTTGCCTTATTTGTTTAGGTACTGTTAATTTTGTTCTAAAATATTCGGTAGTTGTATTTTTAAATCCATCCTGCGTTATTTTACCAATAGATCGAGCGGTATAATGCTACGGATACTACGAACTACTTTCCCTTCCAGGTGACATTCAAGTCAAAGCAGGTGATCTTCATAACCTATTATAACAACAACATAACGTCATTAACGATTTTAGTGCCAACCGTGTAATACGAAGAAACGCATCCACTGCTGAATCTATTCGTGCCATTAATAAATCTGTAGGGGCAAAGACGGGTACCCACATTTTTTTCCTAGAATTGTTTTTTTTTATATTTATTTTTGGGCTTTCCATTTCTACTGTATGTTCTTTCTTTGGATTTAATCGCTTCATTTTTTTTTTACCTATGTATAATTCATGGCGCTTGGTTGTAGTGTAATAGCAATGGCATTGTTTCAATTTCGTCCGATAACAATTTACATCTTTTACATTAGATGAGGGGGGGGGGGGGGATTGAGGCTTAATGGCGCGTCGACAGCTAGGTCAACATAAGATGAATCAAACTGCAGTGACTCATCCCGGTCATAAGGCTCACTGAGATAGTACAGCAAGGAGGAATTCAGACAGCCATGATGATGAGCCAGGATGGACCCCTATACATGGTGTATAGTGATTGTAGAGTAATAAGCTCATTTCGGCACCTTTATGCAGCGGCACTTCAGCACTACTTGGAGCCGGTCACCCAACCACTTAACTATCGGACTCATACACATTCAACTTTGTGTACATTTAAGTATCGTCCGGCTTTTTCATTGTAGCTCTTTAGCTGCTTAATTTACAATGCAAGCTTATTCGTGTGTCGTCCCTTTTTTGACTTCGATTCATTTAAACTTTACCTTAAACTTGAAAACGAATTCGTTTTGTCTGCTAATATGCAACATTGCTACCCTAAATTATATTTCGTTTCATCAGGGCGTAAATAACCAATGTCCTGCCATGCCCTTCTTTCCATATCCTTCTTTTCTCCATTCATAGGTTTTCTGCTACAAGCATAACTGCCAACCATAGCTTCTGGCATGATATTCAGGCCTTGTAAAAGTGTTCACGTAACCTTATTTATTTTTATGCTTTTCTCTGAACGTCGAGGAAGCAAGCCGCCATTTCCCAACCGCGAAAACCAAATTTATTTTCTCAGCCGCCGTCTTCACAAAACTTGATATTTCCCGAAGCCACCTCCCAGCACCATCATTTCCACCAGCACATAATTATACCTTAAAAAAAAAAAAAAACCTCTCGAAGCATAAATTACGCTCGTGCGCCAACTGTGCACAACCTAATCCGCGTTGGGTGTTGTTCGGGACCTCCCCCGCACCGTCAAGAGTCGACCGTTCCCGCGCAGGCTGCGACGCGCGTGCTGTGCCGTTCGCCGCTAACCCCACTCCGCGTTTGCTTGTCGGTGAGAAGCATACCCTGTGGCATGCACGATTCGCTCGCCGCCGTGCCGCCGCCGTTGCTTCCCCTAGTAAAGGAGTATGTTCAACCCTCAGTGGGTCAGTGTGTGACTGTCTGATGACCGATTCCGGCCAACCGAATTGGATATCCAGTTACTAATTAACTACATCACTGGTTCACCGGTCGTGCCGACGTGTCTCGCCGATGTCATCTCGAATTTTGACGCCCGCTGCACCGCGTAACCGGCGTTGAACTGCTGGTGTCATTCAACTCTCCTATCGCAGGTAACTTTTACGATTCTAGTGGCATGAAACTTTAAACTTTCAGAAATTTCGAATGTGAGTGTTTATGAATTAGTTCTAGGCATATGTCGCGTCTCAAGTATGCGTCCGTACTTCGCTGAAATCCATGAATACCAACTAATTAATTCTGCAAATTTGAGAGACAAAAACTCTGGAAATCCTAACTAATTTTATAGACCAACGAACCAGAATTTTCGTTTCTGGTATATAGAAAGCATGTTGAAAGTTTAAGATGAATCTGATAACAGGCCCAACAAATCGGGGTTACAGACATACAGACACCAGTGCAGGCTAACAATCCACGTAACTCTGTCTCTAAAACGTTACCGAAGTAAAACTCGTTCCTACCCGGTAAAATTCTAGCCAAGGCAACCGAACTAACCTAACTTATCCCATAACATTAACTAAACACGAGATAAAAACAGCAGTTCCAATACTAATCCGATTAAACAAACACGGATGAAAACCTATTTAAGTTGAATTTGGAATTAAGTGTTAGACTGCCTGAGCGGGGAATTGAACTCACGACCTTTGAAACCTATACTGACACGGCGGTAGGACTTACGCCTTTGGTTTCAAAGGCCGGGCGGGGTTCAATTCCCCGTTCAGGCAGTCGACATGTAAGTCTAAAAGGAAACGTAAATAGGTTCGCATCCGTATTTATTTAACCCTTTTTGAGATTATAGGTTTTCCATCCTGTTTAATATATACTAAGCCGAAGTATTGTAGTAATGGTTCCGACATCAGGAGCAAGACTTCCGTCTTAGTGTCCGTCATACCTCAGTGGGCCCTGGAAGTTGAATATTTTCCACCAGTCTGTGTTCTCTGTGTTACAGCGCATGTATACATCGGAATACAAGAGCACCATACCACTCTCGATGTACATTGCTCTGCCCAATTCCGATGCTGAAACCATTACTATCTTTCAATATTCCAAGCTAATTGTTATGCCTTACATGTCGTCATGAGTCAAACATCCATCTATGAACCTGACCAGCGTATGTTTGCTTTAAATTCGATCTAATCGAAAAGAATTTATCACCAGTTAATCCCGAGCACAATTTAAGACACGTCATTCCCTTTAATGCATGAATCATTAGTTTATGGTGATTAGCCGGATTTGTTTGGACGTGGCTGGGGAGCCTACAACATCCTATACCTGAACGATTTACCAGCAAAAGCAATGTAGTCCGTCTTTGTCATCCCAATCTTTCGTAAGCTCACCATTATTCATTACGCTACCACTCACCAAATCCACAACTCGCCGGATTCGACTCCACAATATGGAAGCGATTTACGGCCAAGGCGTAAACCTCATCGCCGAAGTAGCAAACCAACATTCGCAGCTAGCCTAAACTAAAACCACGAATCTGCCACCATAAAAATTTGTATTTTAAAGCACTTCGTGCAGGAACACGTGAAGGTTTTAAACGGCCCCTCGTGTTTCCAATTACGGCCAGTAAAACGGTAAAGCGCTAGAGGTAAATAAATTTGCATACTTAGTTAGCTGCAATTTTGTGAGTTTAGTTATTAATGTTCGTAAAACTTGGTTGGTAAATTTTATACCTGCGTTAATACGCCACTTACGGTCCTTGATCACCATTGTTATGGCTGGACACGCAAACCTAACTGCATTAAAAATATTTTGATTGTTTGACGGCGTTAAATATTAAATTTGTTTAAATAAATACGGATGCAAACCTATTTACGTTGTCTTTTGGACTTATATATATTAAATATTAAGCCTTAAGACAGCCATAGCGTTTCAGCATCTTGCAAACATAAGTGGCTGTTTGTTAGTTTCTAAGGTATGGGGGGATACCTTTTTATGAAGGAAAAGGACGGCATTCTAGTTAATGGTTGTGACCCAAAGAAAACTTACAGAATCAGGAAAGTTATGAGTTGCGGACTCACAAGAACCGAGGTTAACTAAGGATTTTTATCAACGCAAGCAACGAACTTTTTCGTCCTTTTTTTGGGCAACAATTTACGTTAAATATTGAGAAATGTAGAGATCGCAGATGGAAGTGGGTCACGTTTTCCGACTCATGACCCACCTGACTCACTCGAGCTCTGACCCATCCAATCACGAACAAATGTAGCCCACCGTCCCTGACCCATCCCACGCTATGAAAGGATAATACAGTATGCAAATGCATGCAATGTTGTTGCAAACAGTCCAGTTTTTTAAAGGAGCCTTTATGATTACATTCTACAACACTTAACTTGCATGCTTCTTTTACAGTTATGTTATTCCTAATAAAGCAAAAGCTTTTATTTGAAGGTATCTCAAAGGTCCTAGAAATAAACAATCGGGGAGGGGGGGGAGAATTTAGAAAGGCCTACGTTAAAGATAAAGGTTGGTGATAAATACAGGTAAATAAAGGGTCTCAAACCACACTCCAGCCTTCATTAAAGATTGTCCATCCTTCCACGGACAGTTAATGTGTTATATGTTTTTTATTAAAGTAGGCCTTTCTAGACTCCCCAGATTGTCTTTATGACGACTTTTTCGGAGGACCTTTGGGAACCCTTCTAATTAAAGCTTTTGTTTTATAAAGAATAACATAAATGCAAAAGAAGCATTTCTGCTCCCGTGCCTTTATTTCGGATCAGTGGGTGTGAACGGTCTTAACCCACGATAAAAATGTGACCCATTTGCCCAACTGACCCACCAACCCGTGGGTCAGTTCCATCTTTGATAAAGATAAGCATCAGTACCGAAAATTAGTAGTTTAAAAAGGAATACGCGAAGATGTTATCTCGTAAAGTAGAATGGCAACTCTGCTAGAAAATGCCGAAGATTTTTTTTCACACGCAGCATTCGACATGAGCACGAGTAAGTTTCGTGGGGTCTTTCAGAATGCGTAGGGATGTGCTGAGATCTGACTCGAATCCGCGGCTTCCGGACTTGCTACGGTCATGCTACCCACTCAGCAATACATTGCAAAATGACATTATTTGTCAGCTAATATATAGTTCGATAACCAGCCAATAAAATTTCATACCTTTTAAAGCTATTGTGCAGCACTTAGAATCCCAAGATAATTCTATTTATGGCACCAAGCGTTGAACAGGTTTAAGAGAGCTGGGGGTTTGGGGCTTTATGGCGCGTATATCAAGCTCAATAGTGCCGTCCTCAATCACAGTGCATTGGTCCGGGTTGCCACAGGACCACACGTGACAGTGATCTGGACGCAGTGTCCGTTGACGGCAAAAGTGGACACGCACCGTTTTGGCCGAGAAAACTGGAAACCATTACTGACTGCCCAGCTTTGGACTTTAATTGCCAGCCGATCGTAATTCTGCGCAAGAGCTGCCCTAAAGCGAAGACAAACTCATCAACAAACAAAGACTGGGCAGCAACGCGTTGCTGGACAATGGGGTTGATCCCAACAGCAAAAAGGATGACCCTGACCATACATCCCTGAGGCACACCATTCTCCAAGTAACACAGGCAGGAAGAGATTGGTAAGAGCTTTCGACTCGAGAATCTCTCCTACATAAACACAGTAGGGAGAGAATGGCAAGTTGTGCTGATCGCAGGTGGAGGGCGCTAAAGGTTCAATCCGTCTCTTGAGAAAAAACGTACTCCAACATTGGCTTAATTTTACCTTCTTAGCTACCTAAGTGCATTTTTTGTTAATGGAAATTATTGTAGACGTAATGAGTTAAGTTGAGGTGAATTTATTTTTCGATGCAAACAGCACAAGAGCAGATGCCCCTATGTAGATCCGAGCCGCACTAAAATTAATGTAAAACAAACTAAAAAACACTGAGGAAAAAAAATGTCAACATTCAAAAACAGGATTACATGCCAAAAATGATTTTAAAATATATACATAACTGTAAAAATCTTTAAGATAAAATTGCAAAGATACGGAAGAAAAAATACGTAGTCGATCCAAAGAAAACATCAACTGCACCATCATACTTCGTCGAAAGAAGTGGGAAATACAAATTGTTAAGATGTGGAACCAATAATTTATTTTTTACATAAAGTTATCGTTAATTCAAGATATTGAAAATATTTGCTAAGTTAATAGGGTTTAGAATAAGTAACCACCTAAACATTTTTTTTTAACGATGACACCACATAAATACGTACAATTTCAGTTAAGCAAGTAATTACTATCCACATAGTAACTGCATTTAGGTTGTACAACATGTAATCAGGATTCGTTCCTAGAATGGTAATCGGTAACTTGGCGAATTGAGAAGTGAGCACGGTTTTTACAAAAAATTAATTAATCAAAGTGCTGTAAACCTACAACTGGTGGACTGGAGATACTTAACTGTTGAAAGCTAGGAAAAGAATGGTTACGTCCTTTCTTGAACGTATTCGTTCTAGTAGTTCGGTTTTACAGTCGAATTACAGGACCAACAACATTCGTTTAAGTGCCACACCAGCATAATACTAAGTACTGCAATAAAGATTGGGTCATGGAAAAATAAAAAAATTTCAACGAATTGCGTGGTATAAGTTCTGCAATGTAAAATATTTTGCATATAAGACCACGCAGTAACACAATTAATTTGACATTTCCAGTTTTGCTTCGAGTTCAGAAACACGCCAAGATATTTTAATTCATTTATCTTTTTTAGGACGTTGCCAGTTGCAGGAGGACGAGCATTAAATTGCTTCGTCTGACTTAAGGCTCGAAAGAAATTAATTTTTTCAAATACAATAAAATATAAAGTTGTTCAACAATTGCCGGATTAGACAGCGATTCAGAATGGGAGATGGACACATAATAATATTATGTATATATTTATAATATTATAATAATATTAGGGACATTCCATCGAGCCCTACGAACTTTCCTTTATTTCGCTTTTGGAAAAAGTGGTTACATTTTAAATCGATATCTTTTTACCAAAAAAAAAAAAGGCGGAAGAAAAATTGAAAGAAAAAAAAATTTTCGAACAAAATCGTACCTACATCAAACTAAAGCAAACATTCTTATTTTAATTTTTATAAAACTAAAAAGAACAAAAGACTTTATCTAGTCAGTTCGGTTAGGTCAAAATTAAAGACTTCGAATCCTATGGTTTAAAACTGGAAGATTTAAGCGAAAACCAAGACCAAATTTCACTTTGATTCTCCAAAACAAGTTAACCTTTCTCTGGCTGACAATGTTAACAAGATGCAACGACAATGTCACTTTTCCCGCGCCCAACCATCGTAACACCTTGTTAGGGCGCGTTTACGCAACACGCCTTTTCGCTCGCCGGATGCTATTTGTTAGTCAACCGTTATTTATTTATGATTAGTTTCCCGTTGCTACTAAACGAATGCGGTAATCGATATCAAATTTTATGTATTATAAATAACAACACGGATAAAGAACAAACTGCTACAGTAATTTTAAACATTGCTACAAAATTGTTGTCGTTTCACGCTATTTCCAAAATTTGCTATTCTCCCTCAAAGTAAAGCTTCTAGCAATGATCAGACGTCGGTAGAATAAAGATCTTCTCGCAGCGAGAATTCAAAATCCAACATGGCGTCCACTTCGTGGCTATCGAATCGGAGACAAACCATCGAATGCCGGCATATAAAAAACAGTC
>JAHWFP010266544.1:27839-41926 GCA_023313725.1 Lithobius niger | reverse complement strand
GCTTAGCTCCTAATTGATATAAATCATTTTAATTACCCTTGTTGGAATTCGTTTAAGCGTTATCACGTCGATTTATCCGAATTAGAAAAGGTGGTGCAGTAGTTCAAAGATGGAACTTCTGGTAAAATAGGACGAAAGCACAACGCTACAACGTATTTAAACTGCCTGCTGGAAAGTATACTTCTTCATCTTTCATCTAAGCCTAATCACGTCCATTTATCCGAATTAGAACGGGTACTGCAGCTGTTTAAATTCAGGAATTGTAAATGTAACATGCGTTAACGGCCTAAAATAATTTAAATAGCGAATTTCGACAAGAAGGAAATTTTATTCTAAACATAATTGGTAATTCGTTAATTTTCCAATCGGATGAACGGTTTAGTCACTAGAGCAAAAAGCCGTACTGTTGTCGCCATTTTGGACGCCATCTTGAATTCCCCAAGGGTGCCAAGATGGCATCATTATTATGTTTTGGAGTATGGACATACTGTAGAACATCTCTGCGTAAAAACATTATGTGCAGACAGCTTTTTTTAGGTTAGGCCAAAAATCAGCATTTGGCAACTGAACTATTAGTTTGATCGCCTAACGCTTGCCGGTTACCCTGCAAAGCAGAACAACTGAGCTCAATTATGACCTTACCAGGTCTTACCAAACAAATATCAGCGGATATCAGTTAGCTATAGGCTCAACATCGGTATCGGTCGTTCCCTCTTACCACCAGGGGCCTTACACAAACGATGTCACGGCGCAGTTTTTGCCATTTTTGATCCCTCTTCAGCGAGTCACATTTCGTCACAACTTTTGCAGCCAACTAGAAAATGACGTTATGAACGTTGGAAACCCCCTCCCCCCACTCCTTACCGGCGAACAGGGCGACAGTTCGGGACACTTCTACATCTGGTTGTAAAGAATTAATCAGATTTTGTCTTTTGTCCAAAATCTGACGACACTTCACCGTCAAAAACTGTCACGATCCCATGAATCCCCTCCCCCCTCCCCTCTAACGTGACGTTATATGTGTACGGCCCCTTCCCACAAACACAAAGTATGTGGGCGATAAACATGCAGAAGCGGGAGACAAGTAATCAGTGCCATAATGCGTTCGGAAATGAATGATAAAACACCGAAATGCGACAGAATCAATAAAAAGCCTGAAAGGTGCAACATGTATTCAATATTTCGCAACGTTGCGAGTCTGTATGCGACCCTTCATTAAGCACAAATTAAAAAAAAGATTTTAATGTTTGGAGTCAAGTCATATTACAATATACACAGGAAACAGGTGGATGTGGGTCTTCCTATTGTCCAGTTTTCAAACTGGTCTTAGGTCCTTCTGGTGCTTTGTTTCGTTGGTGTTGGTTGGATTTTGTTTCCTGTGTATATTGTAATATGACTTGAGCTTCTACTCCAAAGTTTTTTTTATTTTATTTAAACTTGATAAAGGGCTGCCTACAGACCCGAAACGTTGGGGAATTTTGTATAGAGCAGTGACATCTCCCACCATATTGGCACCAGATTGGCACCAGTATGGGTTTTGGAGGGCATAACTACAAGGTGCACTACATAAAAATGGAGGGAAAAACAACCGAAGAGCGGATTTCTTAGGCTTAAAATAACGTTGTTTTTTCCAACAACACAAATCGCGCGTTTTAGGTCTAAGAAATCACTCTTCACAGCATCTGCTTCAGTATGACGCCCTTCTGTTTCTCTCTGCAGTGCCCCTTGCAGCTAACCCATTAAGGCCCCAGCATAGAGTTATATACAATAATACTACGTCGTGTCACTGCTCTATACATGTTGCACCCTTCAGGCTTTTTATTTATTCTATAAATAAAATGCGATCGCTCTCTAGGTTTTTTGTTTTCATTGGAACAAAAGCAGACTTTAAGCCGTACGTACAAGCACACTTTTAACGCGTACACCGCACGTTCTGGCACACGATAGTGCAAGGAAGAAAAAAAAGAAAGAAAAAGAGCCAAGTTCGTCAACAAAAGTAGGCTTAAGCGTTTTTGGCGTCAGCGAGGCAAGTTGCACGGCGGGAAAAATAGATTGATTACATGATTCATTAATCAGGCTGTACAGCGTGGCGGCCATTCGTTCTATCCGTTTCCTTTCTTTCTGTTTTTCTATCTGTCTCTTCGTCGATCTATCTCTCCAACTCGCTCGTCACGGCAGCGGCGCTAACGTCGATTAATTAGACCCAACGAACGCGGGGAAGGGGGGGGGGGGGAGGAAGGAATGGGATCAAAGCGTTGCAAAGACAAATCTGTTTTTAAAGTGCCGATGTAGCTCACGCAACGCAAAGCGAGAGGGGGAGTAGGGGGAGTCATTAAGATGGTATGAGCCAAAAGCTGTGATCACACTATGGCACCCAATTCAAAAGAAATAAGCCTTAAGACGAGGGTGAGAAATTAAATTAATAACACGCGTGCACAATACCCAGATTTTTTTTATTTAAAAAAAAAATATGAAAAAAAATAGTCCCTGTGCATATTTACATTGAGCCTTCCCGAGTAACATCACTAGTACAAAGTGATTAAAAAAATTATTTAAAAATATGGAAAATGAGACTGAAAGGTTTTAAGACAAAGGACCCTTAAGAAGTTGAAATTGATTTTTTTTATACTATTTTTTCTTCTTCTACGGAAATCAGCTTAATGAGATAAAAAGTCAACGATTTTCTTTTTTTAATCTGAACGTAATTTTATTCAACAACACAATTTTTTTAGGAGGCCATAATGGCTTAACAGTAGCTGTATCTCAGCCTCTCATGTTTCAGACGTAATTAATGTGCTTGTCGTACGTGAATACTTTTCAACCACATTTGGTGCGCCGGACTATGCTGTATGGCCAGGGCCAGCAAAAGGTGGGGGGGGGGCGCGCCAGGGATTGCCACAACTAGACTTTTCAAAGGAGGGGGTGCAAGAGTAAAATGTAGGGCCCCAAAAGACTAAACAATTTTGGGTGCCAGGTTGTGGCCTATTTTACAGCAGCCTTAGGAACAAATGTGGGCCGCCTGCTTTAAATTTAGGGCTTCCTTGGCCCGGGTGTGCACCCCCCTTAATTGTAGCACTGGGGGGGGGAGCAAGGCGGAAAAACTTTAATTGTTGAACTTTCGATATCATTACTGCCATATTCGTGTAGAATTTTACATTTTGAAAAAATAGTTTTATGTCTTGTAGACCTTTGTAGTCTGTATAGCACATTAAACACATCCAGAAACATGGAAACTATGTTGACTTCAGGTGCTGATCCCCTGACCCCACTGAGGGAGCTTATGGCACATCCCCAGAACAGCCCACGTACTCAAAAAAAAAGGGGTGCCCCAACACCTAGTTTGTACCAAGCCCATGGAATCCTGTCATCGGCCATGAGTGAGTAATGAGTATGGGCCAAAAGACTACATCTAATACAAGATAAACTATGATGGAGTGGAGTAGTTAATAACAACATACCAGTAAGTCAACTGTGACGGATCAGAGACCGAATCCGAATTCGATAATGAACCACAAAGCACTTTTATAAATTCATCTAACAGCTCAGCAGTCGATCACACCAAAACCGACCACTTCCTCCGAAAGTGACGTCACTCGTCAACAGTTTTCGAACAGAGTTGGTTGAACCCTCAATAAGTAAAATGACGACCAATATCACGTCTGCTCACCATCGAAGGCCCATGTTTATAATTACGTTGTTAAGGGAGTTTTTAGGACGTTTTAAATTAAATACCGAGGTGATAAGTATGTTAATTACAAATTGTCGATTGACTTTTTACCATCTTCTAGATTAGTGGTGGCTGAGTGTAACGACAATCTCAACCATTTGTTAATTACGTTACCGCAAATATTCTGAGCGAAGAAAAACTACCGATACTCCGCCTTTACTTGATAGACTCAGCGAAAAAGCCGCCTCTTGGAGTCGATTCATCCAATGCTTCAACGGTGACATGGATGCAGAGGTTCTCAAAATTCACTGTACGTTTAGGAACTACTTTGATAAGTGCGGTGAGCTTTTTGGTAAGGTTAGGAGAATGACCTTGGGTATCGCTTTCAAGGTCAACTATAATTATCAACTCATGTATCATTTAAGCTAGGCAAGATATGGACGTAAAAACTTAGAAAATTGGTAAGGGACATAAATCTAAGCCCACCTTGGAACCAGAAAGGGGAATTTTAGCCCTTCCAGATCTGGGTAAAAGGTTGGAAATTGCTTCAGACGCTTCAATTTCCGGTTTTGCAGCAGTGCTTTCCCAACACGACGAATGACCTGGGCTCGTACCTGTAGTGTTTGCAGGGAGGATGTCAGAGTCTGAGAAAAAAACACTGTTTCGGAGCTTGAAGTGGGCACCATAACGTTTGCCATACGCAAGTTCAGGCCTCGCATTGAGAACGCGCCATTTCTCCTCAAAACTGACCACTCAGCTTTGTCTTTTTTGAAGTCTTTGAAGCCTTCAAGTACTTCACGGAACATTCAGTTTTCCATCCGTGTCCACTGACCACGAAAGTTAGTTACCAACCACGAGACGTGACATTCTGGCACCATATTCTCCCTAGAAAGAGTCGCCCAACATACCACACCTGTTGCCCTTTAGGTTATGGGGACGTAATGCTCGATTGTACCACCAAAAATTACAACTATTTTTGTTGTATACAAG
This sequence comes from Lithobius niger, assembly GCA_023313725.1. Taxonomy (NCBI): domain Eukaryota; kingdom Metazoa; phylum Arthropoda; class Chilopoda; order Lithobiomorpha; family Lithobiidae; genus Lithobius; species Lithobius niger. The sequence goes on along the minus strand of JAHWFP010266544.1, from coordinate 37,269 downwards.
TATTTTATCGAGCTACTCGTTGTAGTCTACAAACGTTTTGCTGCAGATAAAGACACATGCTTACAGTTGCCGCCTTCATGCAACAACAACACTGAAATAACAATGAAACTAGAACAGCTTGGCAGTGCCACGAGCGTGTTTTAATAACTTTTAAACTTCTAATGAATGCGATTATGTAATTATGCGATTATGTAACATAAGTTGATGCCACATCATCCAAGATTGCGGCTTAGTTCCCTCTTCCAGTGCATGGTGGTAATATCATTCAAGATGGCCACCATTTTGGTTTCTGGGATCTCATTCAAAGTTGTGGCATCGGTGCGGGCACGACCATATTGGATTACGTCATTTAAGACGCACCCTATGTATAGCCATGGTCACATTTGTTGAGAATGTAGATCGCAGACTTCGTGACTGATTTCGGGTCTGTCACACAAAACAGATATTCCCTACAGGGTAGATGACACCAAAACAAACGTTGTTTTCCCCCAAAATGAAGCAGTTAAACTAGCCCCCCTCCCCCGTTATGACGTGATTTTATCTCACTGGTGAAAAACAAAGAATACACATTGGGTGACTAACGGATCTGTCTTTTATTCGACTTACGAATGATAACTGGCTAATTGCAAATTTTAACTTCAAAACTTAATGTTCAATCCGATTCATAATTTACGCTCTAATGTGCGTTCCATCGTGAACACAGTAATCAATCGGTGGGAACATTCGGAAGTGATGAATCTGTCTTCCAGTGATAAAATGGTGGGCCGGGCCCAAAGCAATCGGAATGTGAGGGGAATTTTCCATTGTCCACCCAATACATGGAGAAGAAATTGCACATCTCATCATGTGAGGTTACCCTAAAATAATACGAAATAAAAAATAAAATTATTAAAATTACTGCTCGATTTGAACGGCTGTACAATTTTGTTAACTTGCGAAACACGATACACGATACTAACGGAAAATTATCACCGAGTTCTCATGTTTAAAAAAAAAGATACGTCATTTGGGTGCGTGCGTGCTTACTCGTTTGTGCGGCTTTTGTTCACGATATAAAGTTACAAATTGCGAAAAGTTGTTGCAAGAAAGTATGTAGCCATAAGTTGTCTGTCTCAAGGCCTATTTTTTTCTGTTTAGTTTCAAAAATCATACAGCAACTAATTCTCTTCTGCGCAGTTGTTCGAAAGGGTAGACCAAAAGAGAAACAGCCTTGGGCAAATCGTACTGCTGATGAAGTAAAAGAGAAAAAACGTGAGGGGTGATATGGCAGAAAAGCACGGATGGTGTAGAATACACGGTTTGCAATACTGGTTAGGCATGGTAGCGCATGTGTATGTCCATGTGCGAATTTAGTTTTTTAAAACTTTTGCGCTACGCTCACTCAATCAGCTCACCCAGTGACTCAAATCACTCACTGGAACGTCTAATACTCTCCTCCCTTTTCTAATGATCACTTGTATTATCTTCTTCCACTTTAATGTTCATGCTGGAGGAAATAAATGAGAGCTGCCCCTTCGAAAAGCATGCTGTCCTGAACACTTCCCCAATGCCAATGAAAACTTCCCCTACCAGACGTGCTGTGCTTAACCCTACGTCTACAATAACGCGTAAAACAGAAGACTGAATAGAACGGAGCAAACATGGGTCCGTCCAAGATAGCGCAGAACGGCAGCACATATCCTTTTCAAATGAATCGCTTGTCCCCTAACCTGCTTCACCCTCCAGCCCTCCCTTATGTTTCTTTTTCGCCCATCTGTCCAGTATTTCGCGTTGAGTGGATTACCGCGTAGCTGAACGAACTTTCACGAGTCGTTGTGGCATTAATAGTCATGGTAGCATACATTTACGCATATTTCGCTCGATTTCAATTAAATATCGGCGTGGCAAAGTTGAGTGTTGGATCGTCCGCCAGGTTGGCTTGCCTAACGGAAAGCGGACCAACAGAAAGTCAACTCAGCGAGCAGAATTTCCATCATTCTGTAAGCAATGCATTCTGGGATAGAAAGGAGGAGTAATTTTTCCGCCAAATCAACTGAACGGAATGTTGCGCGTAATCGTACACTAGGGGTAACACTTAAAGGTGCCTGTTCACCATTTCTATAGCGTTGCCCATATTCTAAACACATCATCCACGTTCCAAATTCTTTGGCATCCAATAGGCTGATGTAGGTCACATGATCTGGTTTTAATTATGAAAATCGCTGCGCTGCTGCGAATAGTGTTGTTCCATTTTTAATTTATCACTATTTTTTTTGTATTGCTCGAAGATTCTGACATGAAGGGGAGAGGAACGGAGGACACATGAGGCGAGTAGGACGCAAACGCGATAAGAATAGGCTGCAGGGGAAGAAAAACATTACTTCGCTATACGTTAGGTTAGTTAAATTTGTTACCCTGGGTCGAGTTTCATTAGACAGGATACGAGTTTTAAGCGAACGACTTTTGTAAATCGTTTTTCTGCGCTCTTTATCTCCATTGGTTATTTCCATGGACTTTTTTCTTTACCCTTTTTTTATGCGGTCTTTTCCTCATTCTTTTAACCCCTTACCCATCGGCTTTTTTACCCCATTTTTTTTTGTTTTGTAAAAGGTTAGCAAAATGGCTTGCAACATCATTTAATTATCCTAACGTATTAATTAATTTTAAACTGAAGGGAAGCGGAAACAAAATTTATGCTTCAGTAAAATTAAATTGCATGGGAATAAATAAATCCCTTGCAGAACGAGGAGAGCGAACAAAAAAGGGTAGATTTCTCGACACAGGGCAAGCAAATATTTAGTAGAACTCGCCTCAAATTCTATGTACAAATTGAGAAAACTGCACAAATAGAGCTAGATGTGCGCTAGCCTTTGATTTTTTAATCTTTTGAAAGTATCAAGCAACATTCCCCCACAACTTCGCGTTCTACTAAGCCGCGCATATAAGTCCGTACCGGCCCTGTTGGAAGTCTTACGTCACTTCCACGTTAATGACATCACGTGGGATAGCAGAGCCAGACACGTGATGTGCTATTTGTATTACGTCATTAGTCCACGCGCGATGTTCACGCTTTGTTTGATCGGTCATAAATAGGGAATACATCATCAAACCGTTCGACTGCCAGAGTCCGTCTTTGCACGCCAAACATGAATTTCGTGCAGGTACGCCGTACTTCGTAAGCAATACTAAACCCATTTTTTTTTTCACATTTTCCAGAGCTATTGAAAAGTGGGCCTCTACAGCTAAGAAAATGAAACCACAGTGATGTCCTAAATGAAACTACACAAAAAGAGAGAGTTAATATATAGAGCAGTGACACGACGTAGTATTAGTGTATATAACTCTATGCTGGAGCCTTAATGGGTTAGCTGCAAAGGGCACTGCAGAGTGAAACAGAAGGGCGCCATACTGAAGCCGATGCTGTGAAGAGTGATTTCTTAGACCTAAACGCGCGATTTTTGTTGTTGGAGAAAACAACGTTATTTTAAGCCTAAGAAATACGCTCTTCCGTTGTTTTTCCCTCCATTTTTATGTAGTGCACCTTGTAGTTATGCCCTCCAAAACCCATACTGATGCTAATATGGCGGCAAATGTCACTGCTCTACTGCTAGACAGCAGTGAAGCAAGAAACGTTAATTAAAATGTCGTACGAACTACGCCACTTTAAGGTTAAAGGCGCCTGTTCATCATTTCGATAGCATTGCCCATATTCTAAACACAGCATCCACGTTCAGCTTCTCCGTCATCCAAAAGGCTGATGTAGGTCACATGAAAATCGCGGCGCTACTGCGAATAGTGCCGTTCCATTTGTAATTTCCTGCTATTTTCTTTACATTGCTGGAAAATTCTACGGTGCTGCATCTATAGGAGTTGAAAAGGTGAAACGGCGCCTTTATGCTTGTTGTTGCTTCACAGAGCTAAGGGCCGACTAATATGTATTTTTTATTACGTTGTTCCTGTGGGTGGTCCAACTGGTGTGTTAAATAAAGCGCATGTATTTAAACGAGACGTGCTAACTTACCCAATGGCAACTGGATGGTTTTTAAAATTGAACATGGTACACCTAGCAGCCTGTAAAAAAATAAGAGGAAAAACCAATCCATTCATTATTTATATCATCACACCGAAAACCAAGTATATTTTTAAAACTCCTTCTGTGAAAGTGTTATCAAGAATTCTTTCATTAATCAAGAACGAATGTTAGAGGTTTGAAGGCGATCAGACACCGACCTAGTTCTAATCATAACGACGTGCCTTAAGGACTCCAGCTCCCTATTCCGACACCAACAACAAACTGGCCATAAACCTAACTTCACGGATACCAAACTGCTCCACTACGAAAAATTCCAGCGCACTCGATACAACCTTGAAGCCTTCGAAATTTTTCGCCGCAATGACCTCGTCACCAATCACATCTTACCTACTTCTCAAGTTATGACCCACTGGGCCAATTTGTTTTACCCACGCACAACTCCGTAATCTTGCACACTTCGTCCCCCCCCCCCCCCTTTCCACGTTTCAATCCACACCCTCGGACCTTTTTGGCTTGTTCTTCCCCCCACCCCTACTCTTTGTCTTTCTGTAATCTTCACCCCCCCCCCCCCCTTTTCCATTTGTGTGTGCTCCCATCCTTGTCTCAGCTCATCTCCACGCAACTTTCATTCCTTTTCTTGCACGATTCGTTTCATTTGTTGTCCCCGTGCAGGCCCTCCTCATTTCCCCTCTGTTGTTGTGGCCTCACCCAAACGTCACATCCGTCGTCCATTCTCCATGCTCCCCGCATGCTATACGCATGTCCCTGTAAGTACTTTGTGATTTCACCAATATGTTGAGTTGTGCATGTTAGTTTTGCCCATTTGATATGGTGGTTTTTCTGCTTCTTACATTCGTATGCACTCTGCAAAATTTGACGTTTTAGCCTTCTCTTACACGTTATTTTAATGTTTTTTTAGAAGCCTGTTCACCAACGACGCCTGCATGGTGGACGCCCATTAATTAGTAATGTAAGGTGTTTTTTATTCTTTTATTTCTCTGATGATGGTGTCGCCCGTTAATTTTATTGACACCGAAATAATAGCTTTTTATTACCATTTTCGCCTGTGCTACTGGCTCCGTTTCCACTTCTTCTCATAACGACGTGGTTAACCGAAAGTATAACTACAGTTCATACGCGGATTGTTTTCTCCCTTTCAAGCTAGGGAGTACATTATCGCGTTGACTCTAGTGGATGTTGCCACATTAAGTTGGGCCTCTATTTGAGCAATTAGGCTGTGAATATTTGTATTGTTTCCACAAAACGAGTTCCATGAGCAGCTTACCCTGAATATCTCCTTCTGTTTTTTTAGGCAAGTGAAATTGAATTATTGGCACATCAGCCGATCACAGCCCGATTGTTTTGATTAGCGCAGTGAAAGTCTCAGTGAATGATTATTTTTTTCCTCACCTTCCTGATTTTTCCGGATCTGGTTTGTTGTAGTTTATACTACATAACTCACAGATAATGCCACAGGCTGTAAGGACAGGCTGTAAAGATTTTGTCTTCACGGTATCTTTCAGTTCTCTACTTTGTATTTTGCACCAGGTACTTTGAGTTAGGTGATAAAAACAACAATTTAATTAATTCGGCTTTAGTTCTTTCTTCTCCCAGTACTTCAGTAGCTGCCTGCATTGCAGCTTCTTTAAAATCGAGTGTAAGGATAAGGATAAAGTTCGAGGCTTGCATTGTAGTCAAGGATTGCTTGAAACAACTCTGCGTAGGCTGAGTTTGTCAGTGACGCATAGGACATTTTAACCTTCCAATTAAAAAAGGGGGATTTTGTCCGACGGTCGGTGGGAATTTTTCCAGGGGGATTTTGTCTGGAGGGATTTCATCCTGGGGAATTCTATCCAGGGGGATTATGTCCGAATACCGTAGGGACACATTTATTTACACAGGGATGTTGCTTTGCATTCTCACACCTAGAATCCATCTGAAATTCCAACATGGCTGCCATTTTGGGCCCGTTAGGTTGCTACGGAAGCAGTCCATATTGTGAGTTCAGAAGCAACTGGACAAATTGTTTCGTTGGCCAAAAACGCTTTATCTTATTATCACGAATTAAACGACTGCAAGCATACCAAACGACGTCAAAGATAGGTAATCGAGACAGAATTGTTACCTTGGTAACGAAACCTTCCCCATCGGGATTAAATAGTTGCTGAGAGAATGCAATGCCATATTGGTGCGTAAGGCCGGGTTTACGCAACGACTCGCCTTTGCATTCTCGCAGCTAGAATTTAATCGCAATGGCATAGTTGTCGTTGCCATGGCAACGACCCCGACTGGATTAGCTAAATCTGACGTCGTTTGAGTAAATGCTTTAAGTCTTATAATCCGTGGCAATAAGATAAAGCATTCCTCCTGACGAAATGTTCACAGTCCCTTCTGAACTCGCATTATTCAGTGTTTTCATTGCGAGTCGACAGAGCTAAAACCGCCGCCATGTTGGAATTTCAGATGATTTCTAGCTTCTAGCTGCGAGAATGCAAAGGCGAGTCTTTGCGTAAACGCGCCCTAACAGGCGAGAGCGATCTAAGAGCAAACTACACAAATAATCTTCGTCGTTGTTCCTGGTCCCCTGGTTTGTTATTTTTACATGGATAGACGTAATAACGACAAGTTTTGGAAACAGCCTGAGTGACATTTCGTAAATTCCAAGGGATACAACCCTTATGAAACCAGTTCAATCTGAAAGGCACTGCCGTTGCCCTAGCTTCACAAAGCAAAGGCTAACGTATCTTTCATTTGCATACCAAGATACCACAACAATAAAACAAAAATTTAGAATGGGCTACTTACCATGACATCTCCTTTCTTAACGACAACTGGATTTGACGGATAAAATTTCTACAAAAAAAATATTTAATGTTAATATTGCCAAGTTCTTCGCACAATTTGGTGCATTTCTAAATATTTAAGTCAAGCTATAATGCACAACAATAGGCTGAAATTTAATCTTGAGGAAAATAAGTATGTTCCCCTTCTGTTTGAAATTCGTTCAATCTCGGACTGTGTGGTATTTACTATATGGGCTGTGTGGCAGCGTTGTTACCAATTTTGCGTACTATGAAACACATTTAAGCCCAACTATTTCTTACATTGTTAGACGGAGTTAGTGTGCCTGCTTTCTTTCTCCTTCTAAAGCCCAAGATTATAACGAAAAGTAAAGTACCAAAAAAAAATGGTTGTGAGCCATTTTAAAACGTCAATAGAAACTTCAAATTTGATATAAGAATTATTTCTAATTTTTGTTATGCTTTTCATATATATTTCCAGCACAACTACGGCTTTTTCTGTACCGTAACGGTTACCAAATTAAAACAAAACAACTTCGAAAGTAGCCAGTGAGCAGATTTTCTTGTGTTTTAAAAACCAAAATAAGCATTTGAACTATTCTAAAAGGTGAATTGAACCTTGAGTTTTGTAGCTGCAGCATTCTAGTATTTAAAAAAAAAATTTTGTATATGTTAAGGACTTGTTTTCAAAGTGTGACGCTCGATTTGAGGTTTGTGTGAAAGGAGAAATAATGTGGAAAGTAGGGCCAGGCCAGCTTTTTGCTCACGTGATGAATGGAGTGAGAAGCAACTTATTGTGTCTCACAAAAACTTGAAACGAACCTCAAAATTTGCAGTGAGAATTATGAGCACAATTTCGACAAATAGTCCAAAAAATGGAGCAACACGAACGGCTGTGTGCTCCTTGATAACTTAATTCAAAAAATTACTGTGAATATTTAAAAAAAAAATCTCATCTCATGGTTCGAACGTCTTTTTTCCCTAGGTGGAGGGTTTGTGTTGGAAAGCCAGAAGCTGGGTATGCATGCATTTCTACAAAGCATTATTCGTTTGTAGTCTTGCATTTGCCTATTAAACCTAATTGTAACCTTCATTTCATGCTTTACGTTGTTTCAAAGTAGCATTTTAAAACGAATTACTCCATTCTGTGTTTTGTATGGGAAGGCATGGTGTTCCGGCCAACGCTTTAAAGCAAAATTTTGACACTGGGAGCACGGACGTACATCAAAGAGATAAAGGGACTGGAGGAAGAGGTGACGGGGTGGTGGGGGGGAAGAGTCCTAGGTATAACTGCAATGCCTGGATTGTTGTGATGAGAAAAGAATTAACTCAAGTCGGGACCCCGGTCGTGGTCTGGCCATTGTGGAATAGTATGGAAGGTTGGGTGTCGACTTTTCAATCTCGTAACGAAATCGGCCGCGTACTTTTTAAAATACCGAATGGCACTTCAGTTAGTCCTTCCTGTCAACGAAGTCCTGACTCATCAGTTTAACATGTTTTAGCTGATATTTAGTTTAACTTTCGGATGCCATGTTAGTTTGGTCGCTTTAGAAGATTTAAAGCTGGTCATTAAACAATAACATCGAACAAAATTTCGCTTCGATTGATGAAATAGGTATACTGAGTGATAATAAAATGTTTGACATTCGTTCTTTAACTTTAGTAGTCAAACCGAAAGTTTACTTACAGAATGTTAAGTCCCCACTGTGTAAAGGTAATATTTTCGGCTGCCAGGTTGCATTGTTACTTTGGTATTGATGACTTTGGCTGAGTGGTTTTATTCAGTTTATGAATGCAGCTATCTTGATTTAATTTTGTTGGTCAAATAAAAAAAAGGAAATAGCCAGAGTGAAAAAATAAACGTCGAATTAATATTTATTTAAACTGATATCTTATCTGGGTGCTGAAAGGGACATACCTAGGATCTTTTACACGCCGCAATCGAAATGACCACCAGTGCATTTCCGAGGTCTTTCTCTTCCCGAATACACAGGGGTGGGCAGGGGACTCTGGTTCATGAGGCCAGCCTGACACCCCCTCCCCTCCTCACCATCACACACACACACACACACACACAAGATCATTTCCAGTCCCTTAGCATGGTACTGACAGGCTTGTAGAAACATAACATAAAATAACATAAACTTATCATTTCGTAACATCGTAACATAAAATACATGATGAATATACCTGAGGATTCTGAGGATCTTCTTCTCCAATTAATTTCCAGTTTAGTTTATTGTTGTTCGTAGGAACGCCAAGGTAACCTTCTACTTTTGTCCCTAAAATAAATTAAAACCCCAAAACAGTATCCGTTTCTGTTGTTCAAAAATATGGTCAGTATCATCTGTCCCATCAAAAGAAAAATTGTTATGGATTTCTGCCAAAGGGTTTTTTGACGTTTGAAGTCATGGTATCAAATGCCAAGGAAATCCCACTGATAAACAGTTACAAGATTAAAAGAATTAGAAGAATTTTAATATAAAATAAATACTCCGCTTGTTAGCAAATACAGTACGTAATTTACGAATATCTCTTTAATAGTTTATTATTTACCTAATTGATGAGTGTGAGGACGGAATGCAAATATATGCATTTCAACATCATCATTTATTGG
>JAHWFP010266544.1:0-27829 GCA_023313725.1 Lithobius niger | reverse complement strand
ACATAAAAACATTAACTTAAAATAGTAATAAGAATGTTAATAAAAATCGAAATAAAAAAGGCTACTGCTTTGCTAACAATGGCGGAAATAATTTTGTTATAGTGAATAATTTTCTTTTGGATAATTATAAATTATACTTATAATTATCTATTACAATTTGTTATTGCGTTTTTATTTTATTTTATTTGATGTACCCAAACTTTGCATTCGTTGCATAAGTTGACGTTTGTAGTTCTTGTTTTGTTTTTTGTTTTTTTTTTCTCTATGGTAGCCAACACGCCACACGCGAGCATTAGCTCTGGTGGGGTGAGGGCACATAACGGCATTTTGTACTGTTGACCTGATTCAGCAAACCAATTATTTCTTATTTCTTCTTATTTCCTAATCCTAGCCGTGTTTTACGTACATCCCCCACCAAATTAGAATCGTGTGCTTTGCCATTACAACTACAATGGGGCGCTTCCTCAGTGGATCCTTACAAGCGGGACCCATTAAGTCTTCCGCGTGTGCGTCTCACGACGACGTAGCTTGCTCGGGGGGTTATAGGGCAAATGAACTTTAATATCTCTAATGACAGTGACTATTATAGGAAGATAAAAAGAAAAAAAATAAGAACTTCAGTTGTTCACGTTCAGACAAAGCGTTAAGGCAGCACATGCAAGGAGTAAATTCACTTGAAGCAACATCCGGCCTGCTTCATAACAACCACGCGCAGTCATGCGTCCGCGCGCTGCCGTTGCGAGATTCGGCGCAGTAATACTACAACGTCACTTCCGCGCTCATCTTCTCGTGATCACGTGAACGACGTCTGGCCTAGCAGACGAATTGCAGGTCACGTGACAACATTGACGCAAAAAACTGTGTTGTCACAACCGGAAACACTGAAACGTCATGGTTATTGTAGGCACGCAAAGGATCAAATACGTGAGAGAAGCAGTAGATACAGTTACCAATATTCAACAGGAAAAACTCCTAGACGCCACATTTTAAAACGGATTTTTAGCTAGGGATTGACTAATGTTAAGTAAATAAAACTTTGGGGCCGTACTTGATTACAGGATCGAGAAAAATGGCACTGAAGGAATTTACTTTTAAGTGAAAAGAAAACGTAACCGACGTCGTGTTTGCTTACAGTGACAGTGGAATTCGATCGTTGAAATATTTACATTCACAATAGATTCTTAAACTGTTTCGTAAACGAATTCTTTGTTTACCTATGTAGTAGGTCTTGTCCGAAGGTAATGGCACGGTTTCTGAAAGGTATACTTCCGGCTACAAAAGACACATTAAAATCATAATTGATACTCATTTCTTTCTCTGAATTGTAAATGGTAAACCACTTTTACACTTAAAGGTGCCTATTTACCGAATGACAGGTTGCGGTATCTAGCGCCGTCTACCATTATTTAGTTTTATGTAGCACTTGATTTCAACAAGCGAAGGAAAGCACAAAGAAATTTTTTTTTATACGACAAACAAGCCACTTGCCTCCTTAATTATTGAGTGTAAAGTTGGTGCATCCACGTGCACCAGAGAGCAGGCGCTCAGGGTTAACGATAGCACTGTTACTAGATGGCGCCCATCTATGGCGGTTCAAAATCTGCGTTACAAAACGGACGATATATAAAAAAAAAACGCCCATAATTACGTTAGGCTTAACTTTGCCGCTTGCACCCTGATGCACATGGATGCACCAACTTTACACTCAATAATTAAGGTGGCACGTGGCTTGTTTGTTTTACAAAAAAGATATTTGTGTGTGCTCCTTCGCTTGTTGAAAATAAGGGCTTAGACAGAACTAGATAGCAGTAAATGGCTATAAGTGCTGCAGCCTGTCATTTGATGGTAATCCTCCTTTAACTAAATAACAATAGGTTTAGTCACAAAATACAGAAGAAGAAAACGAAAGTAAAACACACTGCCGATATGCTGCTGGGGGGTGTGGGTAAGAGAGGGGGTGCAAAAGCCATAGACTCACAATAAGGGACAAGACATTATATTTTATGGTGGTGGGGGAATGGGGCATGGAAAGACCAAGAATTTTTCGAATTTTCAACCTGGACAGGTTGCAGCCTGTCCCAGTCCTTTAGTGAGTATTCAGAGATTCAGCCGTTCGAGTTGCTTCTCCAATTCTAACTGAAGATCGTCTGTTCTTGCAGCCGTTTATACCCGCTGGAGCAGAGTATTCCCGTCAAGGATTTACGTCACATGACCACTGACTAGCTGACTGCAACGATCCAGTTCCAACTGGGTGAACAGTTGGGCTCGTTCATTGCTTTGCTGCCGGCACTCGGCCAAGTCTCGTGTTAGGCGGCAATTAGATGGGCACGCTGCAGCTCACGAAGTGTTGCTTCGTGTTGCATCTTGCTACTCATGTAAACAGCCGGTTACATCTCCCCTCCCCTAAGTTTTTTCTTAGGCAAAGCAGACCTACATGATGCTACCAATTATTATTACCTAGCCTGCAATAAGGTTTTAGAAAACTTATGCATTGATTCATTTATTGAAAGACCTTAACCCTGTGCAGAGTTTCACGAATTGACATTTTATACCTTACATCTGAGACCCTTACTGTTGTCCAGGTACAACTGTTTAAGAATTTTCATAAAATCTTAACTATTTATACAAAAAAATTCTTCTAAAATTTCAAAAATTTCAAAAAAACCACGGTTTGCCAAGTTGTACATGTGAATGGTTTCTTCCTGTGATTAATAAAATTGTTCATAAAATTGTAGTATTCATCAAAGTAATTCGTAAAATAAGGTCTTAATTCAAAAAATAAGGCGTTCGGAAATTACCAATGTTCGATATTAATCACATTTAACTTGCTTCTAACCAACGATTGCAGCCTTGTATTGGTCTGACTGGCACGAAGCATCGCCTCGTTTCTAGTTGGTCGGCTTCCCTGTGTAACTTGAGCGTAACTCCGCCAAGCCAACTGCGGTTCTACTGACAGGGATGGGTTGGGCGGCGGTTGGTACGTTCTCTGGGCTACCGTAACTTACTGACCCTCTCTCCTTCCCTCGCCAATTCCTGCAGGGAGTCGAACGTGCCTCAACACTACGTGCCCTATTTTTTTCTACTTCTAAAGCGTCCGCCCATAATCTGTCGAAGTACCCATATACGGCTTGGGAGTAACTCTTTCAAGGTTCGTTAGGTGCCCGCGTTCTTTGTTCGAGTTCAAGTTTTAAGTCTTCTTCATAATTTGGCCCTTCAAATTCCAAATGAAAATCTGACTCAAATGCTTCCCAAGTCTAAAAAGGTCAGAAAACCCTTAGGGCTCGTTTATGCAACGAGAACTTCTCGCTCGCCGAAAGCTATTTGCTAGCAACCGTTATTTATTTACGATTAATTTCCTGTTTCTATTAAATGAATGCGGTAATAGACAACAAATTAAATGTATTATAAATAACAACACGGACAAAGAACAAAGTACAACAGTCATTTTAAACATTGCTACAACATTATTGCGATTTCACGATATGTCCAAAATTTGATATTCTCGCTGGAAAAAACAGCTTCTAGCAGTGTTCAAACGACGATAGAATAAATAGTTACTCGCAGCGAGAATTCAAAATCCAACATGGCGTCCATTTCAAAGTTATTGATTCGAAGACAAGCCTTCGAATGCCGGTATTCAGGAATCTGTACGTCGTCGTGTACTGCAGTAAAAATTGTTTTCTTGTTGTCTTAAATCGACGCCGTCATGATTCTGTCCAGTTATTGAAACAGGCCTGTAACGTCTCGTTATCAAGACTTTTTCCTACATCTGAACGTTGTAACACTGGTAGGGATTGGCTTCTGTCTGAGTCAGATAATTCTGGTCCATCACAAATGTCCTGATCTTCGCCTCATGAATCCTCCAGATCCTCTCCAAGTCTAGGTTTACGCAACGGCATTTTTCTCACCAAATAGCTTTTATTTGGTTAGTACTAAATCTTCTGGCTGCTTCTCGCCTTTATCGCAGCATCCAGCTTTCAAGTTTTCTATACATAGCAACCATGGCAACGACGCGGAAGCACACCCTCTCCTCGTGCCTCGCGACACGAAATACGATGCATGCGGCATAACAGAGTTGGTTTATGACAAAAAGAAAATGATGTTTACTGCAGTACAAGACGGCGGACTGATTTCTGAATGCCTGCATTCGATGGTTTGTTTGCAATTCGATAACCCTGAAATGTACGCCATGTCGGAATTTGAAATCTCGCTGCGAGCAGATATTTATTCCACCGTCGTCTGATCACTGCTAAGCTGTTCTTTGTGCGAGAGTAGCAAACGTTGGAATTATGGTGAAATGACAACATCATTGTAGCAATACGTTTAAAATTACTGTTGTACTTCGTTCTTTATCCGTGTTGTTATTTATAATATTTTTTTTTATGAATTGCCACATTCACGTAGTATAAACTGAAAACTAATCTTAAATAAATAACCCTTTAAGTAGCAAATAGCGTCAGGCGAGCGAGAAGGTCTCGTCGCGTAAACGTGCTCTAATGGTGCATGTCTGCATTCTTACGGCGTTGCTCTTTTCCGTGAGTTTTCCAATGCTAGAATTACTCAGTAGCCTACCCCAAACCGTGACAAAGAAGATTTTCTAGTTCAATCACCAGCCGAAAAGCTCGCAACTTCACAGTTTTGTGTCCCCGCTTCTTTTTTTTTTTTTTTTGTGGTGAAGTGATTTTTTGGTCTGATTTCTTTTGGATTTTCAGTCCAACTTCACTTCAATTTTAAGTTTGTTTTAGCTTCACAAACTCACTGTTCTTCAGTCTACTAGTTGCAATGATTTCGAAATAATGAGGAGTCAGTTAGCTCACTACTGTTCAATCCAACTTTCAGTTCGTAGCTTCAAAGTGCGCTCCTTCAATCTGCTCTGTTGCAAATTGATGCGTGACGGGTTTTGTTCCACACCACGCATTATTTTCTATTTTACTTTATTTTCTTATGGTGATTTTATTTCTGCCTTCCTTTACCTTCGGGAAACCTAAATTGTGGCCTTTTGTAGATTCTCGTCGGAGTCTACAAACTGTCACCAGTTTAACGGTAATGTTCCTGTCATTGACAATTTTCGATTAAATGATTAAGAACACTGACGTTTCGGAGTTGCCAAGCATGCGGACACTGGCAGAATCCCAAATCGTCCCGAATGTTGTAAATTTCCTAACAACGGGCTGTCTACCCACTGCTAAGCCTTTCTACAACTGTTATTACTGTTAATTCCAATTGGAAATAAAAGCGGGTTGCATTTTAATTCCCATCATCTAAAGGTTTTAGAGCGGGAAAAAAAATTCTGGCCACTGTAGGTTGCCGAAGCAAGTGGGCAAAGCGTGTATCTACAGACTGCCCCCCAAAATTGGTTGTAATACTCCAGAGTTCTAAAATAAAATTACTTCCAAATTTTCGCTATTTCTTTTACCGACTTAGTAAAAAAAAAAAATTCGCACAAATCATCTGCCAAAGATTTTTCCTGTTTATTCTATCCCAAAATGTGTAACTACTCAGGGAGTAGGGACGATTCACTTCACTTCAAGACAAGCTCAAGCCTAATTCACTTCTTCTGCACAGCTAAGGGTTTTGTATACAGAGTATCACATATTAGACACTGGTCCAGGTTGCAGACTGTACCAGCCCTAATGAGTATTCAGAGATTCAGCTTTTCGAGTTGCTTAGCTCGAACACCAACAGGGGAATCCAGCCCGTTCCTGCTCCTTTTACACCTTGCTGGAGCAGATGATTCCCGCCAAGGATTTACGTCACGTGACCAGCTCACTGCAGCAATCCGGTTCCAATTCGTTGAACAGTTGGATTCACTCGTTGCCTTGCTGTTGGTGCTCGACCAAGTCCCGTGTCAGGCGACAATTGGACGGGCGCACTGCAGCTCACGCAATGGCAGGGTGCACCGCGAAGTGTTGGTTTCGTGTTGCATCTTACCATTCATGTAAACAGCAGGTTGCACAAATACTCCAAAAGGAACACATACGTTAACGGGACGCGCCTTTTACCACGCACCTAGCGCCCGTGAACGGATTATACCAAATTTGGTTTAAAAATGTTAAAAATTGCAGCGGTATTAAGCATCAAAATTATCGCTTTAAGTGTTACACTGACGTCCGATCAATTATTAATTAATAAACAAAAACGGAACGTTAAATGTTTAGAGTAAGGGTCTAAAAGTCAAAACCTAGAAGGAACACGGACAAGCTTTGACAGTCAGGGTCTAGGTGTACAATTTTGTCAGTAGAGGCTGGTAAGCATTAGACCCTTACTACCCGATCGTTAGCTTAGTTCTAGTGTATTGGATAGACCGTGTGTCTGAAGGGTTGTAGCAGGTTTTCTTTGTTCTTACAATATGGTTTTTTTAAGAGCACAATTTTCTTGTGACGATTTGGCATTTTATCTTTGGCTTCTTTAGATTTTTTTATTATATTTCGTAGATTTATGGCAGAGGATAACCAAATTAATGCTCCCTGCTGCGAATATGCTGTCTTGTTACTGAATCGAAAAATAATTTTCAACATAACACAAAGCAGGAAACGTATACCATACTACAACTGGATCATTACATGGGTCTTTATAGGAGGATTTACAGTTTTTTGCCAAAATATATTTATTGCTGACCACCGGATAGTAAGGGTCTAATGCTTACCAGCCTCTACTGACAAAATTGTACACCTAGACCCTGACTGTCAAAGCTTGTCCGTGTTCCTTCTAGGTTTTGACTTTTAGACCCTTACTCTAAACATTTAACGTTCCGTTTTTGTTTATTAATTCGTGTTACTTTTAGAATTGCAGCTAAACTGTAAAACAGTGCAGTTGACGGTCAAAGTTCATAGTTTAACACAGAGACCCTAGGCTGACCCTTACTAACACTGGCTATCACCAGTGTTAATAATAAAAACAATTTTTTTAATCTACAGTCTACGTCTTGCAGCTGGCTTTTGCTAATTGGCATTGTTGCAGAATAACAATGTTTAAAACAATGTAAAACAATCAATCTGGTCGTTTATAGCTCCATAACCCTTGAACAACTGGACCAATTAGAAAATACCTAGTAGGAAACGTTTCCTTCTAGGTTTTGACTTTTAGATCCTTACTCTAAACATTTAACGTTCCGTTTTTGTTCATTAATTCGTGTTACTTTTAGAATTGCAGCTAAACTGTAAAACAGTGCAGTTGACGGTCAAAGCTGATAGTTTAACACAAGAGACCCTAGGATGACCCTTACTAGTCTGGCTATCGCCAATGGTAACAATAGAAACAAATCCTTTAATCTTCAGTCTATGTCTCGCAGCTGGAGTTTGCTAATTGGTATTGTTGCATAATAACAATGTTTAAAACAATGTAAAACAATCAAACTGGTGGTTTAGAGCTCCGTAACCCCTGAACCACTTGACCAATTAGAAAAGGCCTTATGAAAAGGGCACATCTACAGAGCAATACCTGTAAAATGAGCTGAGAACCAGCTTTATAGGACAAATGGTTTGACATGTAGAGAGGACAGACGAAAGTATCCCCAGAACAACAACAACAACAACAAGAAGCTGAACAAGAAGTTGTCTATTTGGCCCCTGTTTTGCATCTCGGGTTTGGCTCGACCGAATTTCACATTTTTTGGACTGCAGACAGGCTATGACTATTGACTAGTCAAGGCTAGATTCCAAATTTGGTTTAAATATGTTTACTTTTGACGGAGTTATAAGCACTCAAAGTTGAGAGTTTAACACAGAGGTCCTAGGTCGACCCTTACTAACACTGGCTATCGCCAGTGTTAATTACTCCAAAAAAGATCGTCTGCTAATGTTTTTTTTTTTAACCGTGCCTGGCTCAACAATACCGTATGTTTGATTTAGTATTGTTTTTATTTTTTTTACTTGGCTCATTTCAAACTGATGTGATAAGTGCTAAGTTCCCTAACAAAACACTCCGTTAATCCAGTCGGGAAAGGAATAGGCAGTTTCCCAGTTTCCTTTAGTCCGGTGTGTTACATATTTTTTTCAATGGTAATCTGACCTGCGTTGGATTGGGATTCGTTAAGTACACCTCCATGGTGTAATTTTTTCCCTGGACTTGGAAAACATGAAAAAAGATGAGCAAAATCAGCGCTGAAAACAATCGCCATCCATGGCTAGTGAAGAAAGCCATGTGTGAAATCCGGCCTTCTAACGAAAACACAAGATACTTCGTCGATATAATCTCTGTACAGACAGTAGCATGAACAGATGACGTTAGTTTTATATGCTCTGCCAGCTGTTACGAGTATTGCTTCCACTGCTGTCGGCTTTGTAGTTTTGACGACGTATCACACGTGTTCAAATAACTTGTCATTATCGAAACAGTTTATTCGTGAGTGAAAACTAGTTAGCGTTAATCAAAACCAGAATCCTTTACTTAGCCTTGCTAAAAAGGCTTAATTAATCGCTTATTAAATTGAACCATAAGTTGAATTAGGTATGTCCTAGTGATTCAGCTTGAGTTGGGTTAGGGTACATTTGATTGTCCTCGATATGGCTTCCTTGGTTTCAAAGGCCGTAGCGAACAGAACCGCTACTTAGCTGGATTGTTAACATTCTAAACATTCCTTTCGGACATAGGTACAAAGGCAGCCTTGCCTTTGCCTCAACGAGGGGTAATCGTCTAACTGGAAAATCGCGTAATTGGAAGAACGAAAACAACTGTATAATGGCAAATCGTCTAACACGAAATTCGTATAATGGAAAATCGTCTAATGTTCCTACCTCCCTCGCGCTGCCGCACTCGCTGCGGTTATACATATAACATCAGTAACTGCAGGTATATTATTGTCCAGTTAGACGTTTATCCATTTTACGATATTCCGTATAGATGATTTTCCATTATACGATATTCCGTTCAGATGATTTTCCAATTTTTTTATTTAGGCAGATGTTAGATAATTATCCCATTGGAGGATTTTCCAGTTAGACGTTCGTCCGACGCCCCCCACCCCCCTCACCGACAGCTATAGGGTTGGGTTTGTTGTCATTGCTGGTCATGATTTCCTCGAACTCATGTTTACCAAAACACCAGTTCTTGGAAATATCCCTCTAGTTATGGGAAGGTATTAACGCCCACACTTTCTGACGTCAGGATGACGTAGCCGGTTGGCTCTTTAAAATAATGCCGAGGGCCGCCATCTTGCCGGGGGAGAAGTTGCAACCATTCTTGGAAAAAGACCACTACAGACTTAATTCATTTACGTTCAAGGAATTTTACATATTACTAACTTGAACGGGTCATCACCAGGGCGATAATATGTTTGTTATTATCGTCGGTAGTATTCAGTGCTACAAATTTAAATATAGTCGGCACCATTGCGCCCTACGCTTTTGTTAGAGCTGGGCCGTTATAAGAATAAACTGCGGTGTTCAACTCTAAGCCCACATTAGAGAGGGAACGTGAAAGGCCAGTATGGTAATGACACTAAGCATACACCTTTTCCCTCACTAGCTTTCTACCTGTTCACCCTAATGTGGGATCAAAGTTGGTTTCTTCCGTTCGTTCTTACAACGGTCCAGCTTTAATTGAAGGAACTTTTGTAATTTAAACTTCACATCTGTGTCCGTGTGAACAAGTGTGGATTTTGTCTATTACATGTGTGTCTTTAAATGTAAGCCGTTGCAAGTCTTGTGATTTGGAAGGCGCTAACTAATGGTAACATCAAGCTTGATGGGAGTGACATTCAAAATAAAATCTAATAAACACGAATGATGACGTACAGCACAAGCCGCCAGTAGTATACGTATCGTTGCTCACACAGATTTGTTACAAACTTCGGCACATGTAAACTATAAAGCTTATTCTTCTTTTTATTATTATTATTATTAAACTAGGAGATGAAATAAGAGTTAAAAATTGGAGTTAAAGTGGGAGATCAAAAAAAGCAATTGGAAAAAAAAACTGGAATTCAGTGTACCGCAAGACTCAGTCCTAGGACCTTTGCTCTTCCTGATACTGTCACAGCTCTACAATGTAAAACTATTATAGCATTATAATGCTGATTACATTTTTTTATTATCAATACATTTAGAAAACAGTAAAATGCTAAAACACAAGAAGATTTTCATAATTTAAAGTTGTATTTACGAGAAAATGAGCTAAACTTAAATGAAGAAAAATACACTCGTCACATGTGAATGAGGAGAATGGTGAAATAACAATGTATAATAAAATATATGTAAGAAACAAAATAAACACTGCAAATGAAAAACTATTAAAAAAGTTATCAGACCATACATTTGGAATTAGAATTAGATAAAAAACTGGAGATTTTGAGAATTACCGTACTGTGAATTGTTTTACGAAGGAATTACTGTGACATGTTTTACGAAGGACTATAAGTAGTCTACTTTAATGGGAAGCCAAGGAAATTTACAATTGTATATTAAAATAATCGGTTTTCTTATTTTTTTTGGAAAAAGTTGTTTGTTTCAGGTGTCCTTGCAGCAGTGACGGCGCCAGGGGTGGGTAAAGGTGGGCCATATGACCCCAAAATATTTAACGCCCCCCCCCCCCCCACCAACACCAACAGCTCAGGTCACCACCAGAAAATAAGATAATAATAAAACTTGCTGACTAAACTTAAAATCAAACGAATAAACAGAGCTTTTATTTCCTTTTTAGCAACTTTGCAATATAGCCTAATTTATTTTGTGTGTTTATGAGGCTTATTTTACAAATAAATTTTACTGCATTGAAGCTTAGGTTAAATTCAGGTTGAATTAAACTGAATAAAAATGCCTAATGTGGTTGCCTTGAAAAAAAAATCCTTGGCCCACTCTGGTTCCAGATGTGCCCTCTGTCGCCCGCCCCCCCTGCCCCCCCCCCCCTACCTCCAAACAATTCAGTCCTGACGCCGTTACTGCCTTGCAGATACGCAACTGCGGCTGCGTTGCGTAACTTGTTACAAAAAATAGAAAAAATTAAAGATAAAAAAAATTCCGACTTTTTAGAAACTTTATTTTTTGGCAAATATCTTTTTTTTTTTGGCAAAACTTGATTTTTTTGGCAAAACGTTAATTTTTTTTTTAAATATTTTTTTTTATCAAGAATTTAATTTTTTGTAAAACTTTTTATTGTTGAGGGACATTGTTGAGGATTTTATTCTGGCAGAACTAATATTTTCGCAAGACTTAATTTTTATCGTGCCTTGGCTTTTTATCCCGTTGTAGCGAAATAAGTCCTCGAAATTAAAAAAAAAATTACCGGTTAAAGAATATATGATTTTAGCTTACGTCATTTTTTTTGATAAATTAAAAAAAAATACTGCCGTCCATCGACTTTTTGAAAATACTGGACTGCTAAACCAGACTTCTCTTTAACCTTAGTTTTTTGGGTTTTTTTTTCATAAATAAAAAAGTTGTAACTGAATTTATATTCGTAACCCCTCTTGCTCCTCTCCTCTTCAACTTCGTCTTGAATTCCCAGTGCGGCAAGCTAACCGCTTGCTAAGCTGTATTCAGGGACAGCGGGAGGCGGTGGCATCGCATTGTGCAGCGTTCGCGACGTTTCCATGGGAACGGAGGCGGAGCTTAAGAGCCAGGTTCTTGTCCAATCAAACGCGACGTAGGATAACAAAATGTAGCCACGTCATGACGTTTGATTGTCGCTCTTTGCTTCGCCCGTTATGATAGGTTGGGACAAGCGTTTTCTCCCAATAAACCAGCAGCTAAGAACCCCTTGTGCTGGTCGAGGAGGAGGGGGCGGGGGGGCTATTATCGTGATTTAAACTCGCCTCGTAATGACATAACGAAAGATGCATTCAACGTATTAATTACTTGAAGTAGTAATTAGTCATTTCGAAGGCTGAATGCCTGGTTAATTTTCCATGTTAGTCGTTCATTTTGGTGGAGAAAAAAAAAGAAGAGAACGTTAGAGATGTTTAGTGCTTTCCGTCCGCCTTCACACGGAATTAAAGACTTGAACAAACTTCGTCGTGAGAAGGAAGACAATAATTATAAAGTTTTAAGTGTTCCATGTTCGGAGGCACGCGTTGCTTGTTGGAAACTTTAATTTTCCATCATTTGTAACTGGGAGAAAACAAACATGTTTTCTGCACTAATAATAATAATAAAAAAAAGCTGTGTTTCTGGTCCCGATGACGGGATCCAGGTTTGAAAGACTGGTCCCGGTGAATTTATTGAAAACTAGGCCTTGATCTTGTTAAGGTGAACATAAACTTCACAATCACACGATACCTCACTTAACCTAACCAAATCTAATCAACTCGAAACTAATCTAAGTTTTCCTAAAAGCTATCTTTTTGTGTTTCCCGGAATCCATACTCGCGTCCAAGATAGGCTTGAAACAGTTACGGGCCAATCGGGACTAGAGACAGTGCGTAAAAAAATCTGCATAGTAGGCCTGTTTATTGAAATTGAATATACTGAAGAAGTGTTCGAGGCAAACTGACGAATACGCAGATAATTTGGTATGGGTTTCCAGGTTTTATTCCAGGCTTACATCCCACTTTCTTCAGTTCCAGAGAGGTTTGATAAGATTCAAAACTGACCCAGCTGACGTAATTTTTTTAACGCAACGCATACCCCATTAAATTAAGCTCCATCCCTACAGGAAAAAATAAATAAATAAATATAGCCGATCCCCCTTCGACGATCAAACCCACCAAAAAGGCCAAACTATAGCTAAAAAGTTGTGAGAGAGAAAACAAAAAAGTAGGATAGCGTTCAAAGCTTAATTTGTGAGGAAAACGTGCTTGAAAACGTTAACTCCAAAATAATTCAGGTTTCGCTAGTTGGCAGAATAAAAATAAAAATTAAAAATTCGGCCGAAACCAGTATGACTCAGTAGTTGCAGGGGGTGTCTCTCTGTAGTCCCCCCCCCCTCTCGGTTTGGACATAGCTAGGCTCTAGGTGAACAACAAAAAGGTAAACAATAGGATCCATAAATACCTGATTGGCATTTACCTGTACAGCAATGTAGGCCTGTTCAACACAAAATGAAAAAAAATAGCCGGGAGAATAATTTAAAATGAAAGCCAGGGACGTGCACAGGCCCCCGAGAGAAAGGGGCAGACTTATTTCTGGGGACTTTTTTTTGGGGTGTTTTAACCGCTTTTTACCCCCTTTTGTGGGACTTTTAACCATTTTTGCCCCTTTTTGCACCATTTTCTTAGCCATTATTGTACTTTTCTTGCGTTTTTTAGGCTCTTTACACCACGGCTCCACCCAAAAAGGACACGTTTTTCATAAAAAAAAAAAAGGGGGGGGGCACTTTGCTATGAGGACAGGAGCTAGAGCTTCCCTTGTGTGCACGTCCCTAATTAGGTATAACTGCTCAAATTTTAAACCGAGTATGTAGTAATTTGTTTCAGGACTACTTCAACAAGCCTTCAGAAGGCCTACTAAGGATCTTGTTATGTAAATTAAGTAGCCCTTTAGTTCCACTTATGATGTAAATATTTTTTTTTAAATGTGTATTTATTTAATTAACTGAACTCATTCAGTAACTAGTTCAGTTAAAGTTACTTATGAACAAATGCAAATCTATTTCCGTTGCGTGGTTTGCTATTTCCGGCTTAAATGTCAGACTGCCTGAGCGGGGAACTCAACCCTTGAACTTTGAGACCACATGCTAAAGCTCTACCGCACAGCCATACGGACACAGCTAAAACTATTCGTGTGAGTATGGTTGTGCTCAATGGTCTACAGGTACACCTAAGGCAGCAGAAACAGGCTTGTGCCTGTATTTATTTAACATTAAGCGTTTGATTTTTCCGTCCCCTATACTTGATTTTACGCGGTATTACTTCTCGCATTTTCAGCCGACTTTTTAACTTTTTTTTGTTTTTTTCAAGTCCGTTAGGCCGTCGTAGGATTTGATCCGGCGACCACTCTAACCACAGGGCTACAGCTTGCTAAACCATGCGCAATGGCTGTTTGCCGTGACGTCACGATGCGTTAGCCAATGACGAACGAGAACAACGGCTGCTTGGCCGTCTGATTGGACTAGCCAAGCACGTGATATGCACGTCACAGCAAACAGCCATGGCGTGTGGTATAAGTGCACACGACGTTGGGGTCCCAGCGACCCCTCACAACGTTCGGGATGCGCGTTGGAACTTAGTTGTATAAAGAGCGAAGACTGCTACAGTTCATTCAACTCCGAAAATACTACGGAGTTCATTTCATCTTCTCTATTACCCGGTTGCCACACCGGAAAGATTGACAGATTGATTGAGAGCGCTTTCTTGATTCGGTGGGTGGTGGTGCACTCTGTACTGAATGTTGGCTTTTCTGCGGAGCACCCTGTTCTGCTCAAGCCCCTGGTCGGTCGTGGAATTAGACTTGGGGTTCACTGGGGTGGTCGCGCTGGACTAGCTTCACGTCGTTCGGCCGTTTGGGTCGATCAAATGCGTATGAGTTCTCTCAACGAGATTGAAGCGTTGGTGTTTTTCAAAATCTCTTTTAGCTGAACACCTTTTATAGTATAAAAAAAGATCAGATTGCAGGGATGCCACCGGGGACCCGTTAGTTTTTCACGCTTTGTCGTGCAGTACACACATTTTAGACATTTTCACATTTTTCACATTTTTTTTTGCACACGTGCGCTTTCACACACGTGCTTTTTCTTAATACGCCTATTTCCGAAGCACGAAAACGCATTCAGTGGCGCGAAGAATATGGGAGAACGTTGTTTTTTTTTTTTTGGTGTGGCCTCGAATAAAAGAACAGCGATATTCCCGCAGTGCAAGTCGTACCGCCATCTACCGACAAAACGAATAACCTGACTCAGCTACTCGGACTAAATTGTATCTCCATTCATCCGTAAGGGATCTAGATTTATTTAACGCTTGTTGTACGATACATTTTTTTTTACCAAAAATTCCAAAATTTCGCAATTTTCTCCAGTTTGGTAAGTTTTTCACTTTTTTTTCACATTTTTCATATTTTCACATTTTCACATTTTTTCATGGGTGGCATCACTGAGATTTGTGCTGTAATTCGTGACTACAATGGAACAGGGTCTCAGGGCAATCGAACTCCTCTTTCCAAAAGGAACTCTCCATGCTCCTAATACTAAATCACTTGTGTTTTTAAATCTCGTCAAAAAGAAAAATCGTCCTAGGTTCAGAGTTCTGGAGAGATTAGTGGGCATCGTAAAGGCAGTTTTTATCGTGATTAGAAAATATTGACGTTACTTGTCACGAAGCTCTGTTATTTACCCTGTCCGACTTCCTGGTTTTGACCAATGCCTTTATGAATTATTAACAACAAGCCATAAAAATTTGACAGAGATAAAAAATAACCTTTCTTGTCACGAAGCAACTGGTGAGTGGTGGTTTTACGTAACTTTATGCGATGGTAAATTTATGAGACATTAATCATTAATAACCACCCAGACCACTCCGTACCATTAAAAAGGATCTTTTACTTTATTGTACGTTGTTAAACGAGTGGTCCATTACGATAATTATTGTGTGATATAGGAAGTTATAATGCAATTTTTTTTATGACGAAGTGCGTGTGATGTAATTTTATTTCGTAAAGCAGAGTAAAAGCAGAGCTATAACGAAGACATAATGAAATTCCTCGTAAAAAATGTTGAAAACCAGAAATGTTAGGTGTTTACTATTGTTGGGCACTTTGACAAGTAAATAAAGTTGAGAATGAAAAACGTTTCGACCCCCCAAGCAGTATCCCCAAAATTTAGTTTTTTTTGTTTTTTTTGTAAGACACACGCTAATGTTGCCACGAACGTTACATGTACGGTCATGCAAGGCGCAACAGAAGCCAACACTTCGCGGTGCACCTTGCCATTACGTGAGCTGCTGCGCACCCGTCCACTTGCCGCACACACGGGAAGTGGCCGAGCACCAACAGCTACGCAACGAGCGGTTCCAACTACTCAACCAGTTGGAACAGGATCGCTGCACTGCGCTTGCCCGGCACGTTATGTAAATCTTTGGCGGGGAAACCTGCGCTCCAGCGCATATAAAAGACGAGCAGGAGAAGGCTTCCTCAGTTGGCGTTTGGTGGTTGTACTTAAAGGTTGAATCTTTGGAGCTACAAGGGTCAGTACAAGCTCCAAGCTTGCTTGTGCTGCCCCCTGACATATGATGCTCTGTGCTTAGTCCCCTATAGCTAACCAGTCAGGAATAAATTGGAATTAAGCACTTGCTGCCAGAAACTAATCGTCTATTCCTGAATACTTGCACATTTTGGTGCCCTTGTCCTGGGATTTGAACTTAGGGTGGCCGCACACCAAAATCGACAAAACGTCTCACGACAGGACATTTTGTCGAACGCTGTCTCAGCATGCTGCAGATGTCTCCAAAACCATAGCAATGAGCTGAACGCCACACACCAGATGCGATGTTGTCGCGAGACGTCTTTAGGCGTCTCACGACAACAAAGCGAAGCTCTTTCTAGTTTCGTGTGAAGGGGGGGGGGGTCTGTCCACCAGATGTGACGTCTCGCGACTTTTCGTCTTGCAACAAAGTTTTGTCGATTTTGGTGTGCGGCCACCCTTAGAATTTTTTTTTCTAAGAGCGAAAACAGTGAACCTATTGGGGCAATTCCATGTAAGGCAAACCACATTTTTATTTTGAAAGATACTAACTAACATTCGAAAATAAAAATAAAAATACCCACTTTATTTTTTTTTCCAGAAAATAAAGTAAAATCGTTGTAAGGAGACTTAGCTACGAAATTAGCTAAGTTAGCTAGGTAAATTACGACACTTGTGGCCGCGTGCTTGAAAAACCTTAGTGAGCCAGTTTTCTATTGTGCTAAAATTCAAATATTCAGCATGAAAGGAAAACACCCAGTTCTTTTCTTCGGAAATTCCTTAACTTGGGGGCTGTTAGTGGACTCTTGTGACGAATTGCGGATAATGCAGTGGAGGGAACACAAAACCCAACAGGAACACAGATTGCAAAAGTTGAAAGTGAAGGAGTGCACTTTTAGCTTACGAGTTGAAAGCGGAGCAAAACCGTAAATAAGCGAACCATGGCCTTATTAGCCTAAACTCTGAATTCTACAGAAAGAATTTTGAGTTTGTGGTAAAACTAACACAAGTTCAAAATTGAAGTAAATTTGAACTGGGATTTCTGAGGGCGAAAGGTACTTCGAACTGCAAAAAAAAAAAAAAAAAAAAAAAAAGCGCCAGTCACGGTTTGTTGTAAATTGTTACGGTCTTACGGAGAACGTTTTTTGTTTAACACAGGATGAAATTGGAAGTACAAAATGGCAACGTACGCATACCACCACTTCCACGTTGTCGAGTAGCGGACAGCTCAAGGCTAGAAGAGTGCGGATTGAGGAATGCAGAAATGCGCCCTTATAGTCGAGGATTTGGGTGAGGATTTGAACGTTCTTGGGGAGAGGTTCGGGACATTTTTGATCCACCATTTTCTGACTTAGAAGGAAGCCCGTCCCCCTCCAATTTTGGAACGTTCAGATGTAGGAGAAATGCGTGGAGATAAATCAAATCGTACCGATTTCCGAAATTGGGCAGATTCTTGCCCAGTACCGGAGAAATTTCGGGAAAACGTTTTTAGTCAGTTGGAAATCTGTTTAATGATTGAAAACCGAAATAAAGGTTCGACTCAACTCAACCTCGTTACGTCACAAAACAAACCGAGAACGAGCTAATGCCATTGCGAATTTGTGCTCTACACCGTCGGCTTCCAACAGACGCTCAAATCGTGCTGTTAAAACTGGCGAGACAACATGTCATCCTCGTTCTCGCTGTCCACGAGCCAACACGGACCGAGTGGATAGAAGAACGTGCGGTGTACATGAAAGAAGGCAACAACCGGATGATCAGAATCCGCATGCTGAATTGTGGAGGTGTAGGCACATCAACAATAATGCAGTTCGTCGCCACCCAGGGACACAATGGCTGAGAGCAGGAATGCTCACAGACGGACTGGCCCTGACTATGTGACCGGGACCGGGAACATAGGGATGCTTTTTTGGGTGAGAGCTAAACACGAAACCCTTTTCAAGGATTAGAAGCGTCTGAGTTTCCGGACTGCGCTGTGTAAGTACAGCATTGCACTATAGGCCTTTCAGAAACGTATGTAATGAAGACCGTTGTTATTCTGGCCGTACAAAGTGAGGCAGAACGATGGCTGACGTTTTAGGCTCTTTTTTGGGACTGCGAAACGTTCGAATCTGAATTTAATTTGGAATATGAAAGTCCAAATTATGAGGAAGATTTGAGACGTGATCTTGAACAAAGTACCCATACGCACCGGACGAACCTTTTTCAAGCTACGCACGAGCGGTGTGTGAATATTTTGCAAGTTTATGGCCTAACGCACTCAGTCGGGAAAAAGTAGGCACATAATGGCAAATATGCACCCTGATGACTGGCAACATATCCAGGGTCGTCGGCTCGATACCCTACAGTACGAGAACTAGTGAGGGAATGGACGAAGCGCAGTAAGTTGCTATTAGCACAGAGAATGTGCCGGGCGCCATCCGACCCGTCCATGTGTGTATACAGTCGCGTCTTCCCTGGCGAAGCTAATGCTCAAGTCACCAGTGAGTATGAAGCTTCGTAAGGAAGCCAACACTCAAGAAACGAGGCGGTGCTTCATGCAGGTCAAACCAGCACAGCACAGCACAGCATACCTATGTTTTCGGGTGTGCAACCTGTTAGTATCACCGCAGTCAACCCGAAAGGGTGTTGAGCCAGTAAGCGCCAGGTAAAACTGGAACGAGAAATGCTGCCCCAAAAGCAGCAAATGTGCGGAGAACCAGGGCTGGAGGTGTGAATCGGAACTGCATTGCTAGAAGACGGGATTGTGAAGTTGGCTGCCCCCAAGGACGTGAAAGGTGAGAAGGACTTACTTACATGTGATTATTTGTTAATGGATGATGAGGATGAAGTCGAGTGAGATGATGGCACTATCATTGGAAGAAACCATTTAAGTGTGATAAATATGAACTTATGTGCGTTGGAGATGCAAGTTTTGATGATCTTTTTTCGTTTTATATTAACCAGTGAAAATTTAGCTGAAGTTTCCGACCTACACTAAGGGGTACGAAGGAAGGTGGCTTGTTTGATACGTGAAGGTTTTAAGTAATGTTAATAAACTTGTTCATGATAAATTTTTTTTCTAACTTATTGCAGGGCGGGGGGCTATAAGTATCACTAAAGGTAGGTGTCTCTTTGCCTAAGCGAAAACTTAGGGGAGGGGAGATGTAACGAGCGTTACATGTAATGCAAGGCACAATACGAAGCCAACACTTCGCGGCACACCTTGCCATTACGTGAACGGCTGCACACCCATTTAATTGCCGCTAATACGGGAATTGGCCGAGTGCCAACAGCTATGGAGCGAGTGGGTCCAACTACTCAGCCAGTTGAAAACGGATTGGTACAGTTCGCTTGTCACGTGACGTAATTTTTTGGTGGGAAACCTGTGCTCCTGCACTTATAAAAGGCAAGCAGGAGTAAGGCTCTCCCAGTTGGTGGCTGGGGGTTGAACTTCAAGGTTGAACCTCTGGGGCTAAAAGAGTCACAACAAGCTTGCGCTTGATACCTAATATGTGATGCTGTGTGCTTATTTTCGTAGCTAAGCTGTAAAGAATAAATTGGAATTGAGGACTTGTTACCCGAAACTCATTGTCTATTCCCTGAGCACTTTACAGTGTGTCGCTATACCAAGATTCAACGACAACATTAATGTCCGTTTCATCCAGTTAAAATATAATGATGAACATGGCGTCCTACTCATTTTTGTGTCGTTTATAGCTAGGGCAGCTTGGCTACTTTCAGGCTTCTGAGAAAAAGTAACAATGCGACAGAAAAGGCTGGAACAATGCTTGCACGGGAGACTTTGGTCGCCTCAGATAGCGAATCAAGTGAAAAAAAAAAAGCCCAAAACCATTAAATTTCCAAGATAATTACGAAAACACGTTAGCAAAGCAAATTGTAAATGAAAAGACCGTCATAAAGGGTAGTGGAATAATTAAACCAATTAAAGAGATAAACTGGAACTTGCATATAACGACATGCAGGAGGCTATAATGAAATAGATTCTCGTATTTCCAAAATCTGTAAAGAAAATAGTAAAAGGACCGACCATACAGTGAAACATAACGATAAGATTATTAAAAAAAATAAAGGGGTTTTTCGGGAGAAAATATTGGGTAGCTAAATCCAAAAAAATATAAAGGACAGTAACTTTAAAAAGTAAATTATAGAATCCATCATGAAGGAGAACTCAGAAAGAAGTCGATACAAATTTAGTTGTTCAGTGCAAAAAAGTTAGAATTAAAATTTTAAAAAGTTGAATGCATTCGGAAAAATTGCTTTCGACACATTATACGTGTTGCGCAGGGAAGAAATGGTAACATGTGGGCTGAGATATAAAATTTAACTACAGAAGAAATCTGATAAGGCGCGGCGTAGACTAAATGGGCAAACGTTTGACATCTTGGACATGTGCCCAATAAATTAGAACAATCTGCACAAAAATTGTCTAACACACTGAAATTGAACCAAAGACAAACCGGCATACGTTACCCATAGTTTTCGTCCGTTCTCGTCTAGGGCCTAAACGCCGTTAAGCGGTTAAGAGATGTTCGTAGCCAAAAAGTTCGGCAGAGTCTTCGCTGTTAAGTCTAAGGGCGCGTTTATGCACGACTCGTCTTTGCGTTCTCTCAGCTAGAAGCTAGAAATCACATGAAATTCTAACATGGCGGCTGTTTTAGCTCTGCCAGCTCGCAACGAAACGAGTCAATAATTGAGTTTAGAAGCAATTAGGAAAATCGTTTCGTCAGGAGGAAATCTTTTTATTTAACTGTCAAGAATTGCAAGAGTGCAAGCATTTGCTCAAACGATGTCGAATTTAGCTCTTCCATGTAGCCCTGTGGTGACCATGGTAACGACACCTTTGCCATCGCGATTAAATTCCAGCTGCGAGAACGCAAAGGCGAGTCGTTGCTGAAACGCGCCCTTAGCCAAGGTCGAATGGAACGATAGTATTAGCGAAGGTCTGGCATGCATTTCCTTATTTCTTCTACTCCTTGCGCGTTGGCGTCTTCTATTTATCAGCGCAACAACACATTTGCGCATGAATCTAGATAGTGCACAAGGTTTCAACGTCTTGCTTCATACTGGGTTGGTCATTAACCTTTGCCTAGGGGTCCACCATACAAGCAAACCCGTAAAAACATACCTGGCTATTATAACGTTTTTAATTAATCCTTTTTACACATATTTCAAGTTGGACAGTGGACATTCCTGGTTCTATTCTGGCTTCAGTCAACCCCTGTACATTCGGGAAGAGAAAGAACCCAATGTGCTCGTGCTTTTGTCGAGTGTAGCTTGTAAAAAATTCTGAGTATTTCCTAGCAAAATTATCCTCTCCGTCCCGAGATAACCTTGGCAGTTGAAAAATCAATAGAGTTCGACTATTTTCTTTTTTTCAAGTTTGGTCAATCGGTCGAAACGGGTCAGTATTAGGCGGGGCTGTAGATAGAATGGAAGGGCCCGGGACGAAATTCTCGGGACCCCTCCATCCTCTTTTCTATCCCTTTCTGGTACCGAGGACGGGGCCCCTACTTTTGGGCAAAAGTAACCCCCCTCCCCTTTCCGGTCAACGGGTATGGGTCATTAAGGTAGGTTCATGGAAGGTTTGTAGTCGCCTGTAACTATACCATATTCCCGAATTTTTCCCGTACTTTTCCCGGACTTCTCTATACACTGTAAAATGTTTTACAATAAACAAAGTGTTTTAAAATAGACACAGGCAGGCCTAGATTTTGGGCTGAGCAATACATACAATCGTTTTACGAATAACATGGGATGACAAGAAACTTTTCAAATAGTATATAATAGTATAGTCTTGCAGAAGTGAAATGCGTCGGTTTAAAATAAAACATTATCGTTCAATTTGCAACACCACTTGCTTGAAACACATGAAGAGACAAGAAGGTTTAGTGTTCATATCACAACGCATGTTTTTGAAAATGGTGTTTTAACATAAAAGCCTGTTTATCAAGTGTAAAATAAACGCTACTGTTTTAAGATACAAACACTACTGTTTTGTTTTTATTGACTTTAGTCACTGTTTGTGTTTCAAGCACGTATTTATAAAATGCTACACACTGAACGCTAGTGTTTTACTTTAAAAGTATTTCACGTCTGCAACACTACATAAACGCTAAGGTGTTAAGGTTTCTCCTCAGCCCACTGCTATTTGTAACACTTTTTTTTTTTTTTTCAGCTAAACACGTCTAAAAACTGTTTCTTTGTGTGTCTAACATGATGTGCTTATTTTTAAAACACATGTTTCTGCACTGCATGATTTTTCAAGACTTCTCAATGAAAATTCCAGGACAACAATCGAATAATCATTTCCGACAGTAAAATCGCTTTGCCAATTCAGTTTCGGTGTATTTTATTTTTGGTTCCTTATACAGTGTGTTACTTTTCTTTTACGTTTTCTGTTACACGGGAATTTCCAGAAGTGTTCCTGAGCTGATGCGTTATCATTTCTCAAGCTTTTTTTCTATGACATTTCCAGATTTCAAGGACCATTGTCTAATTAATGTCTTGGATCCAAAATTAAAGTGCGTCAGTAGGTCGCCGGTCAAATACTTTTTTTTAGTTTTTACCCATTCCGTTTCTGGTATTGATTTGAAGACTAGTCTAATTTTAGGGCCAAAATGTTCTACTGCATTATTTCAGCAAGAAGAGAGACCATTTTGGTTCTTAGCTGCCGAATGTACCACTGGTCGTTGCTCACAACAGTGTGACAGTACAGTTTTTTTTCCTCCTGACGCCGTTATTAAGCTCCAAACGCCACAACCAGATATGGAAGTGGGTTATTTTTTCCGACCCATGGCCCACCTGACCCACTCGAGCTCTGACCCGGGACCGACTGACCCACCCGATAAAAAAAAATTTGACCCACCGTCCGTGACCAAGCTATGAAAAAATAATAATAATACAAATAAAAATAATGCAAATAATACAGTACGCAATTCGGGTTTTTAGCCTTCTGGAGGAAACTATTTTGGAAAGAGTAAGAACAATTTTTGAAGAGTACTAGCAAAACTACTGATTATTGTAAGATTGCCGTGGGTCATGGGTAATCGGTCTTGACCCATGACCCGCTTGGCCCATGACAAAAATGTGACCCATTTGACCCACCGACTCATGGGTCAGTTCCATCTCCGGCCACAACCAAAGGCAGGGAGGTGCACACAAGGGTGGGGAGGGGGGGGGGGGCTTGCTAGCCCCTGCCCTTATGACAAAGTGCTCTTTTTCTGAAGAAAAGAAGGCCGACATTTGCTGGAGCGGTGACATAAAACGTAAAAAAAAACGGCCAAAAAAGTGACAATAATGGTAAGATGTTGGTTCAAAGAGGGACAGAGAAGGTTAAAATCCCCCAAAGGCGGGCAATGAGGGGTAAAAAGAGATGAAAACACCGCCAAAGAAAGAAAAAAAAGTACCCCAGAAAAAAAGTAAGTTGCCCCAGCCCTGACGCGCCTGTGCACGTCCAAAAGCCAACCGCGACTCGTGAATGGGGCAAAATTTAAATTAAAACTATTTTTTTCCAAAATGGATGCGCGTAAACACGGAAATAATTCTCCAATTAAGAATGTTATTTATTTCTCCGTATTGAATTATATTCTTTCCTTCTTTCCCACTACATGGCGGGGGAAGCTTGGAGGGGAGGGTATTGGGTACATGATTGACCCTGTGTCCTTGATCGGTACCAGTGACGTCGCGCCGATCATATTGCAGTTGTGCGCGTGGCCAACAGATGGCTCATGATTGGAATGACATCACGCGACCAACCATGGCCACTTGGAATTAATTACCCGCCTGGCGCGAGCTACGATGCGTGCACCTTGCGGCTGCCGGAGGACACAAAAAATAGGAGGGGGGCGGAGGGTTGGATGCTCGATTGCTGGCTCCTGGAAATTGCGTTAATCTTTTTAAAGAGATACGATGGAGGAAAACGGAATGGGATATCAGCTGACCGTTGTTGCAAAATATAACTAAAATTGGCTCGGCTTGGTAAATGGTGAAAGGCACGTGCTTCATCTTGTTATATTTTTCTTTGCTCCCCCAAGCCTCGTCATTTTGGAGAAAAAACTATTGAAATAAAAAAATAATGCATTAAAATATGTTAAATTCAAATTCCTGTTTTATCGGTTTTTTTTATGACAACGTTTTTTAAATTTTCATTAAGTAGTTTTTTTTTCTGATCAAAATAAGTATTAATAACTTTACTGATAACTAGATTCAATAAACAGCCTTTTAGTGATAAAATATCCGTGATTTTTTTTTGTGCTACCGTGTTTAAAGCCACGTTGGCAAATGCAGGAAGAGGGTAAGTCGACAGCCTCCTTCCTCGTCCTTCGTCCAGCAAACCAAGGATTAAACTGTAATTGCCCTAAACTCAGGGGTTATCAGATTTTATGTCCGTTGGCTAGGTCTCGCTAGCAAATTTACTTATTATTTTCCAGGAGGGGAAATGGCACACAAACACCTTGTAAAGGATCTCGAGGCACGATCGTTCATAACGAAATAAAAGCCTCGAAGAGAGCTCGTCTGCATATAATCATCATGTTTCTTTTTCCTACTTAAAAATATTACACATGCCCCACACACACAAAAAAATTTAATTTGATTCAAACTGGTCGAAAATTTTCAAGTTTATAATAATTATCTAAATCATGTCTTAATGCAATTTCCAGACACTATTTGTCAGTAACTCAACAGACAATTTTTTGCCTTCTTGTAATCCTGTAACAGGGCCGTAGCTAGCCCCCTACGCACCTAAGCCGAATCAACTGCGCGACGATCCTCCCCCCCCCCCCCCACACGCACTCGCGTACTAACTGAGAGGTGCCCCCCCCCCCGTCTACTTTAGTAAAATAAAATAAAAATTCACGAATGTAGTATTGAGCCTTACATAACTAAATACTAACTATTACGAATATATAATTATACAATTACATAACATTAAAAAATATTTGTGCTCTGCTTCCAGGCCCTGGCAACATTGCTTGGTTGCTAATTAGCACTGCTTATTAGAGTTCGTTTGCTCATGAGAATTTCTGAAAATTGGACAGGAGGAGGCGGCGGAGCAGCTAACAATGTCAAAATGTTACAATGCTGCAACATGTAACAATAGAGCAACAATAGGCGAGGCGCACAATATCGGATTGTATTTCACTCGAACAAGTTGCTACAATGTTTGGGTGCCGGGAAACTAACATTGTCGTTGTTTGAGTTAGCTAGCTCGTTGTGGAGAACCAAAATTAAATGGTCTTGATTTGCCTTAAATCTTCACGTTTTAAACCGTGCGTGCGAAGTCTTACATTTTGACGGCCTCAAAATTGGGCGGCCGACATGACCGAGTGACTAATTTACTTTTTCAATGCGGGCTTCGGGAAGCCAGTTGAATTGTTTCGGCAATTGTTGCCACGATACTGAAACAATCCAGAATCAACTACTCATCGAGATGACGCATGCTAAATCCAGAAATACGCTAATGTGTTGCCATCAAATAATAATCATGGGACAAACCTTCGGCGGAACCTAAACATAAGTATCCATTTCTAATGTTCCGTTTTTTTCGAAAACAAAAATCGGTGGACACATATAAAATGGAAGCGAAAAAAGCCAACAAATTAACTGAGCAAAAAACGGCTTCGCCGTTTAGAAAAAAAACCATTAGAGCTCGTATCCCCATACTCACAGCCCTGAAGGTACACGAATAAAAACGGATTAGAGTTCACTCGAACGCAACGAACTATAATTTGAACTCCAATTCGCAAAACACACACAAAACACACACAAAATAGACGCCATAAACAGCAAAACGCTACAAAATTGAAAGATAAAACTGCATAAAAATAAACACAAATTATAGTTCGTTGCGTTCGAGTGAACTCTAATCCGTTTTTATTCGTGTACCTTCAGGGCTGTGAGTATGGGGATACGAGCTCTAATGTTTTTTTTTCTAAACGGCGAAGCCGTTTTTTGCTCAGTTAATACAATACATATTCGATTCTAGCTTTTACTTTACTTTACTTTATTAACGAAAAGCATTACATCGCCGTTCAGGCTGCATAATAAGATTCTTGCAAAAACGTTCATTCATGCAAAAGAAAGACTCATGCAATGATAACAAATTTCAGTTTATAATAAACCTTGTTTGGTTAAGAATTCACCTAATTAGTAAATAATGTAGAGTTTACGACATCAAAAAAATAAGAATTAGTAATAATTTGGCCTAGAGCCATAAAGAAATTCAATAAATACTATACATCGTGTATGGAAAAAGTTCATTTAACGTATTTATGTAATAACAGTAGCAATCCAAGAAGGCCATACAGTAATTTTTTTATTTAAACATGACAAATTTTGGTATTTGTTACACGCGAGTTAAACGGAATTAATGGGCATTTTATACATGGTTATTACCAAGACTTTACCAGTGGTAAAAATGACAGTCCATACACTGTGCAACATCTAAGTCTAGTAGGTTTTTAAATATATTGACGATTTAGGCCTCCACCACGTATGCAGCCGGTAGTTCATTCCAAGTGGATATGATGCGATACGCAAAGAAACCCTTGGTCTGTGTTTCATGCATAGTAGTATGTACAGGGTGGTCCACAAAAAACTGACGACCCAAGATTTTCCAAGTCAAACTTTTCTAGTTAGCACCCCTCAGAATCAGGCGTGAACAGAAATTTTCCCGTTTCATTCGATTTGAGTTCTGTCCTATCCTGGTTCTGAGGGGTGCTAACTAGAAAAGTTTGACTTGGAAAATCTTGGCTCGTCAGTTTTTTGTGGACCACTCTGTATAGTACGTGCGTACCGAATCTCTGACAGTCTGTGACTTGAAAGACTTAAGACTTAATGTTTAAAGAAGCCAGACGCTAGTACAGTGAAGTGCCTTTATATAACCTTTGTCGCTTATAATAAGGTGTGCAGCACCATCCGTTAAAAATATATATATTTGTGATTTGCAACCCACTTCCACGGTTTGGGAGGATATTCGGCGCGGTGCCCCATGAAAAGCAGCGTCCTACACGGGCGCCTTGCTCCCTTATCCTTCCGACGGTCCTGAATCGTTTCTTTTCTCTCTCGTCTCATCAGTACAAAATAAGTGCCTTTATTTCTTATGTAACCCTCATTCTAGTTTCGAATAACGCCAGTTCGAGCCAGAATTCAAATTCAAACGCTCACAACTACAAACACACAACGCAACTCGCACTTTAGTAACCACCTTTTTACTGCATCCCGAATTACTTCTATCTTTTCATCAACTTTTTTACCCCCTTCCGTTTCTTCTTTTATCTCCACTTTGTAAGCCCCCGTCTCCCTCCCTCCCGACTCTTTTTAGCCTTATCTGGTCCGATGGCCAGAGTTTGCTGGTGGTGGTGAGGTGGGCGGGAAAGCACGCGACCAAAGAGTGAGGGAGGGGATGGGAGGGCAGGAAAAGCGCGCGTGCGCCGACCAGCCAATTACGGGACAATGGTGCAGCCACCGTGAAATGATGCGTAGAGTTGGCGCCGTTATTGCTTCCTGAGCCACCGGGAGCCGGCAAATGGGGCCGGAATCAATTTACTCGGCGACAGATAACTACGGAAGCGGCATGACCGTTAAGTGACAGCTCCACTGTGATGCGCTTCCTAATCACCGTCGGTCCCTTCCTTTTCCTCGACTCCCTCCGCCCCCCCCCCCCCCAAGGCCGACCGACAACAACCCTAAACTAAGGGATACCGTACAATCACACGAATCTGCCAAAGAAGGTGAGAGAAAGAAAAAGAAGGTAGGAGGGAGACTGGTCAGGAAAAAAAAA